>CAUZXS010004796.1:0-105000 GCA_963585895.1 Sepioteuthis lessoniana | reverse complement strand
ATTTATTTATTTATTTTTTTTTAGGTGTAATACCACCCCACTCCCAAAAAAGGGATTATCCTAGGTGTGACACTAAACTGCATCCAATGGCAAGGCTCCAATTCTGTAATTCTTGGGAGTATGTAGTACCTCTTCCTTACTATTATCCTGAGTGGTTGTACCTGTTAGGGTTCCCATCTATAGGCCAAATATATCTGTTTAAAAATTATTTGTATTAGATAAGAGCACTTAATACCATATAATTATAGTTACTCATATTAGGAATAGTTACTTCAAATTAGAATTGTTTACTAAGGATTCTTATTAGTTTCATTTGTAATCCGATAGGATACTTCAAACCATATGACTGTAAACAAATGATTATTATAGACAAATAAAAAGTGCTATTTAAAAAAATGCAATTAAATGTTGAAAATATAGTTGTAATTATAATCAAACATTTACAAATCAATCAAATTTCAGCATTTAATTACCCATAAGGAGTTGATATACCATTAAATAAACCAAACCAAGCCTAATTTTTTTTTTCTTTTCTGAGGATGAAGCCATAGTTAAACATTATAAAACGTTAGTAAAAAAAAGTAAGGTTGGTGACTTATGTTGAGAGTGACCCAAAGGCTCCCTTTTCAATAGCTACTACACTGAGGTGTGGGTAAGGGCAATACTCCATTCCCTGGATTGCTCCACTTTACCCTTGATCCTTACCTTATGGTGCTGAGTGCTAAGCAAGGCAGCATTAAGTACCATTTTTTGAGTCTTTGGTATGACTTGACCTTGGATTGAACCCCAGTCTCTTGGACCATTGGCGAGCACTGTACCCATTAGGCCAATGACCTAGTATAAAATATGAAATTATCAGATGTAATTCTTTTAAATTGCAAGGAATTCAGAATTAAAATATTTAACCTGACAAATTTTTACCTGGTGGGGTAATAGGAAATTTTAATATGATTTATATTAAAATTTAGATTTATTAAGAATCTGTACATTTTTACTAACTTCAGCTCGGAAAGCTCAAGAATTTCTTCCAGTGTCAAAGCATTACTTATCTGTTATGTTTTTTTTGCATAATAGAAAGAGAAATAATCTTTCTTCAGAAATGCTTCGAGGTTATATCTTTTGCTGCATTCAGTTAATATCAAAGGACTATTTTTCTTAAATTCAGTTTTCAAACAATTTCTTTGTTATTAATTTTGACTGGCACTTTCTTTCTCATTTAATTTTAATTGTTTTATCACACACTTCTCATGTCATTATTGTTATGATAGCAAGTATCAGAGATAACATGCTTTCTCACTGGTGCTTAGAATATGACGACTGTATATCCTGCAGAGGTGTAAGACGCTCTCCCTTCCAAAAAAATGGTGTTCTGAGTGCAGCATTAAACAGCATCCAGTTTTGGGGAGTGTGGAGAATCCCTCCATTACCATGATGCCCAAGTCCCCTGTGTCTTGAAGTGGTAGTACCTGTTAAGATCCTATGGGTTAAACAGCTCTATTTAAAAATTATTCGTATTAGTTAGGAATATTGATATCATATAACTATATGCATAAAAACTTAATCTACACAAAAATATCAATATAAATGTACAATATACACAATTCCCTAATCTCTTGGCATAGAATAACCTGAGACAGGTTGACATCAGATTGTTAATCAAACAATAATAAAGGATGAGTTCTGTCAACTTTTTGCCTTGGGAAAGCCTATACAAGCTGCTTTACCAACTAAGCCACAAGAGCCACTCGTATTTTAGGAGCCTAAATCACACCTTATAAACTTAGGCCTTTTAACTATTGATCTACATGTATTCCTTTTTTTTTAAAAAAACAATAGTAGTATTAATGTTATATATTAGCGTTCATCAGTATGGAGATTATTAACATACTCTGATGATGGATAAAGACCTCTCTTTAACCTAAAGCTGCAGAATCTGAAATAAAACTCAAATGACAGGAAGAAGCAGATATAAAGTAGGGAACCATTTAAAATTTAAGACGATGCAATTTAGGAAGACATGTAGGCAGATTGTGAAAATGTGTGAGTGATACAAAACACATAAAAGGATCTCAGAAGATCAAGTGTTTGATGCTGCCACTTTCTGTCTCTCCGTCAATTACGTGATTGTTGCTGATGTTATAGATATGAACAGAAAAACTAGACTCAAGGGACCTCATTCTTATAAATCTGTTTTCGTCTATTTTTTCTTCAACCTCCTGACTATAAAACAAATAGAGTAAAATAAACTTGGGTATAAAATGCAAAAATGTTTTTTGACTTCCCATGTTCTGATTACGACATTAAACTGCACTTGATGGTGAGGCTCTACTCTCTGAGTTTAGGGAATGTGGATTACTTCTTTATTACCTTTACTCTCAAGTCAACTCTGAACCAGAGTAGTAGTATCTGTTAGGGTCACATCTATGGGTAGAATAAATCTGTTCAACCATTTATTAAGGATTATTATTATTATTAGTGATTTGAAACCAAACAGCAGTGTGCAAGTTGTTCATATTAGATAGGAATACTTGAAACTATTTAACTGTGTGCAAACAAATCATTAAGCTCAAATTGAATTATTAGTATTAGATAGCAATCCTTGAAACTATTTAACTGTGTACAAATGGGCTCTAGTTCATTTAAAAATAATGTTACCAATAAACTATATGCTTACAAATCATGTGTATATATTTATATATCTTTGCGTATGTGTGTAAATATATATGTATATATATATATATATATATATATATATATATATATATAAACAGGATTTGGCATTAAATAACCAAGGATTGATTTGCTATTAAACTAAGGAACCTAACCTAACCTTTGACTTTACAAATGCTAAAATATATGCTGTCAAATCCATATTTGTTGTTTAAATAGCCAGGTATATATTGGATGTTCAGAAGTACTATGAAAAAGTACTTTAAACTCCTTGAATACCTCAACTGAAATTATGATTAACAAATAAAATCTCCATACAGACTTTCTAAACTTACCACAAAAACTGAGTCAAGACATTTGATAATCAAACAGGATTCAACATTGATAACCTAACTTGGCAGATATGATGTCGAACAATCTATGGTTCATTAGTGAGGCTTTGAATATACTGACTGCTTCCCCTGCAAATGGCAAGGGTTGGGAAGATGTCCTGTGAATGACATTAAACTTAAGATAATTTTGTAATGAATTTTTATATCTGCTTTTAGTATTTGTTGTGTTACTATATGTGCAATCATCTTGTCAGCAATAATTAGATGTCAACTGCATTCTCTGAAGATGAATAAGAACCTCCACCTCCACAAAAAAGGGTGTCCTGGGTATGACACTGAACTGCATCTAGTGATAAGGCTCCAATACTAGAGCTCTGAAGAATGTTAAGTCACTCCATTGTTGCCTGGCCCAGTCAATAGGGATACGGAATACACTGACTGCATCTCTGCAGAGGGGTACGACTCTCCCAACAAGTGTAGTTGATATGGGGCAAAACAATCTGATGGTGAGGCTACTGTAATGCTGGAGTTTTGGGAAATGCAGTGTACCCCTTTTTTGCCATTGCTCCCAGGTGCACAATGGCATGGAGTGGTAGCATCTGATCTATGAATCAAATAGAACTAAACTGTGCACTTATGCTAAACTTATTTGTTTGAAATAGAACTTTTTATATGCATAAAAATGGATTTGGCATTAAATAACCTACAATGGTTGATATGCCATAAAACCAAACCCTTTGTTGCCATTACTCTCCGGTCTGCTCAGAGTTGTCATACCTGTTACGGTCCAATCTTTTCTGTTTGAAAATAATTATTATGTAGGAATACTTGCAACCATATAACTGTATGGAAATTATTTGGACAAGATTTTGGCTTTAAATTTTAGAGATAAGTATGTTTTATCTAACCTATGTTAAACAAATTAACAAGCAAAAAAAAAAAAAACACAATTCCATTTGATTAAATTAGATTAAATTAGCATAAACTTCTCTCCAATATTCCTTAATTAGAACATACTTATTATTCAAAATTTATTATTAATATTTGACTTAATACAAAACAGTGATATCTTTAAATCTTTGAATTTCATTGCTTAAGCAGTAATCACAAACACAATTTTTGAAGATTTTTTTCATTTCCTCATGTCCTGGAGTTCTGTATAGTATAGAGTACTTCTCCACTGCCATTACTCCCAGGCTCACTGAGAAGAAGTGATATCTTTAAATCTTTTAATTTCATAGCTTAAACAATGATCCCAAACACAATTTTTGAACATTTGTCATTTTCCCATATCCTGAACATCTGGAGAGTGTGGAGTACTCCTCAATTGCTATTACTCCCAGGTTCACTGAGAAGGAGTGATAGTGCTTGTTAGAGTCACATTTGTAGGTCTTTTTAAAAATGATTTTCATTTAATGGGAATACTTAATACTTTGCCTTAGAATAGGCTAACTACATCTCTTGCAGAGAAGTAAGACATCCCCTCCTGAAAGGGGTGTCCTAGGTATGGCAATAAACCGCATCTGATGGTGAGGCTCCAGATGTGAGGAGTATGGAGTACTCCTCCATTACTCTCAGGTCCATGCTAACCCAAAGTGGTAGTGCCTGTTAAAGTCTCGTTTTAAATAGATTTGTTTGAAAATTATCAGTATTAAATAGGAATACTTGAAACCATATGACTGTGTGCAAACAGTTATTTAGAATAGTATTTTTTAACCATATAATTAATTCAGTTATTCATATTAGATAGGAATACTTGAAACAATATAATATGCAAAAATGATTATTATTCAATAGGAAATTACTTCAAACCATTTCATAGAATATAGTTTATTAGTATTACAAATTGTTAATCAAAATAATTATTTACAAATAATGATCATTAGTTACTTAAGCCTGATTGGCTGGGGCTGTAGAATGTACCAACTGTATCTCTCCAGCGGGTTAAGACCTCTCCCACCAATAAGTGTCCTGGACATGACACTAAACAATTTGATGGCAAGGGTCCTGTAATGCTGGGACTTTGGGAACTGTGGAGTACCCCTTCATTGCCATCACTCTCTGACCCGAAGCATTAGCACCTGAAAGGGTCCTATCTATGGGTCAAATAGAATTATTTGACATTTAAACTAACTGCAAACAAATAACTTCTGCTAAATTTAATTGTTTGAAATAGAACTATGCGTAAACAAATGACTGATGTTTAATTGAACTGTTAGTAATATATAGCAATACTTGGAATCATTTAACTGTGTGCAAATGAATGAAAAGTGTTGAATAAAATAATGAATGTTAAATAGCAATACTTGCAACCACTTCACTGTGTGCAAACATACGATTAACATAGAATGGAATTATTAGTGTTAGATAACCATAATTGAAACCGTTTAACTGTGTAGCAACAATAGCAGTACTTGTGTGCAAACAAATTAGTTCTAACTCATTTAAAGATGAAATTAGCTACAAGTTTATCTCTTACATATCATGTATATCTATTAAAATGTGTGCAAACAAATGACATGTTAAATTGTCACTGTTTCATTGCAATACTTGAAACCATTTAACTATGTGCAAATAAAATGAGCTCAGGCTTGTTTAAAAGTGTTATCAAGAAAATGGGTTTGCAAATCATATATATTTGATATGTATAAAGAGGATTTGGCATCAAATAACCTACAATGGTTGATATGCCATAAAACCCAACCAAACCAAATCATATATATTTAATATATACATATAAAGAGAATTTTGCATGAAATAACCTACAATGGTTGATATGCTATAAAACCCAACCAAACCAAATCATATATATTTAATAGATATGTATAAATATGGATTTGGCTTTAAATAACCTACAATGGTTGATATGCCATAAAACCCAACCAAACCAAATCATATATATTTAATAAATATGTATAAATATGGATTTGGCATTAAATAACCTACAATGGTTGCTTTGCCATAAAACCAAACCAAACCAAACCAAATCATATATATTTAATAAATATGTATAAATATGGATTTGGCATTAAATAACCTACAATGGTTGATATGCCATAAAACCCAACCAAACCTATCTAGTACTTTGATGGGTGATCACTTTGTAACAGCAGATACAGAAAGCAAATTAAGACCTGTGTACTAGATTAGAGCTTAGTAAATGACTAAGAAAATTCTTCATGTAAGAAACTTAGACAATTTTTCTCTACTACTACGTCACAAAAAAATAAAAGATAAATAAAAAATGCTCTAAGTCAGAAATTCAACTAATTGAAAGATGTATAAGTAATCTAGTCTTTTATCAGTTTGTTAAAAATGTAGACATTTTTCTATTTAATCATCGAAATCTTTTTTTTTATCTATTTGCCGAGTTAAAATTGTCAATTACCATACAAAAAAGATAAAAATTCATCGCATAATTAGATCCACTCTCATAAATAAATGTCCATCAAGTGAAAATCTATCATCGACCTGTCATCTCATAAATTTGTGTTAAGTTAAGGTGGTGTGACAAGTTGAGATATGTATATTTGACAGCATATAAGATCCATCTCAATTTCATCAAGCAGTTTTTTTAAACTATGAATGTCGGGTCGTTTTTAAAGTTTCATAGGTATTCAGATCCTTAATAAATCCCAATATTTTCCATTTAGAAACCTTCATAAGTTTGTTTTGATAAATACATAATTAAGGGTCATCACTTCAATTTTCTTCCTGGCTGGTGTTATTTTCTACGAACCTCCACTAAATACTAATGTTATACATTGTTTCCTTAGAAAAGAGTTAGCCATTGTTGGTGTAGAAGTGATTGTCACCTTGTTTACATTTGTGGAGATGTTTGCAGTTTAATTCAAAGGTCACTGCAGCACTAGAAATCCACTAGCCAGTAACCCAAAGCTTGACCTTACAAGATGCAGGGTGATTTTCTGGGATTTTTTTTTTTTTTGGAGGGGAGAAAATGTGATTCTTATAATCATTCAAATCTGGTGTGTGTCGATGATATATTTGTATTTGTGAAATAAAGTGGTAGAAGTATCATGTCATTTAAAAACTGAAAAAACAGTGTAATAAGTGATATGTAGAGTTTGCAATTAATTGAAGAAGTCAGATAAGCTTGAAGAAAAGCTTTATTCAACTAAGAACTGGTGTTAGAGGTAGTCACGGCTAAAATGGCCTTTCACCAGTCAACTAAACAAAAGGGAAACAATTCGTTCCCAGAAAGTAAGAAAGATTATATAGTTCCTTCCTTTATCACCACAAACAGTAAAACCTGAAAGAGTTCAATACCTGGTTGGTTGATCAAATATAAGATTAAAAAATTTGCCATGAACTTGAACAACTCAATTTGCATTAGAATGATCAGGTGAGCTGTAAAAAATGCTGAATAACTTTTTATTTTACCACTAATCTGGTCATTCTAACACAAAACTAAGTATTAAAAGAAAAGTTTGTGGAGTGATTTTTTAATATTGTTGCCATTTTTATATATAAATGTAAAGTAAGTAAAAGTAAAGCTGGTAACTGTAGTCGAGGGCGGCCAGAAGGCTCCCTTTTTGATAGCTACTACACTGAGGTGTAGAGGAAGGCACTACTCCTTTCGATGGATTGCTCCACTTTACTCTTGATACGTACCTTATATTGCTGAGTGTTAAACAAGAAGGTATCAAGTACCATTTTTAAAGTCTTTGGTATGACGCAACCTGGGATTGAACCCAGGTCTCCCGGACCATTGGCGAACACTCTATTCATTAGGGCCAATGAGCCGGTCAGGAACGTGTCCTTAATGATATGCTGCGGTATGAAAAATAACAATTATGATCTTGCAAGTAGAAATTTTAAAAATTCTTGGAGTGTTTGTATTTATAATTAAAACCCAAGCATAACTTTCAAAACAAAATTTTAACAAATTTGAAAAAGTTTATGCCAATGAATTATAATAATTTCTATTTGCATTATTAGATCAACATTCAAAAACTAAAAGTAATGAATTTAACTGAAAAAATAAAAAATGTACATATATTTACTGTGGGCAAAAAATTTTGAAAGACAGCAGTCACTATTTATTTACATTGTCTTCTTGTTATAAGTAGTTTTTGACACAAGTAGGACCTGCTACTGATTCTGATTAATTAAAAAAAATTATATTCAAAAACTGCTGCATAAATAGCAGTTTTGCTTCCAATAAAGTCTTTATCAGATGTTGACCCTGGGTTCAGGCATGGTTTCGGGGCCGAAGCATCATTACCACTAACCCCAGGGTGCCCCAGCAGTATCTCACAATACTACCAGACTTTATTGGATAGTGTTTGATCTGTACGAATGCTATATCTGCTCAGATGCAGTTACAGTCTTGTTTTGGATCTTTTTTATATATTCCCTCTTCTCTGCTGGTGAAAGTCCAAGTTTAATTAAAAATGTAGAGGTTGAGTTTGAAATAAAACCTTAACATCAAATCTCAAGAGGAAATATGTCTGCTGACCAGCCATTCTTAACACACTACTCCTGCTGGTCTTCGTACTGTTTCAATTTATACTGATGCACCCAGTCAATGTTGACCTCGAAAGGGATCATTAATTCAGCAATGATAACTTTCTTTGAATTTACTGACCAAATGATGAGATCTAGATGCTGGGGAATTGATGTTATTTCTGTTGGAAAAGCGAGTTGCCGATCTATGTCAACAATAACATGCCAGTCCATGCAACCATCAAGCAATGTTGGTTTTTGCCTATTTCTTGTATAGGTGAATTGTTAGAAATAACGAGTTGGGCCTGGTATCCAGTATTTATGCCATTCCCGTAATACCGGTGTCACTCCAAAGGTCATACCCTGTCAACGATTGTCCTTCCTACTCTACATGTCCCCCTCTTCTGTGACCACAATACCTATGCTTTGTGGTCACTTGCTCGGATGACTCTGAGTAGTAATGGGCCAGTCCCTACATTTGTGGGGATAGTGACCTTGGTGGGCATATTACTCTTGTAGTGCATCTCAGGACCAGACTCGGTGGCGGTTAGACAATTGGGTGTTAATTTTCTTCAACCTCCATGTCTGTGTGGTCCGCCATCCCTTTGTTGACATCCGTATCGACTACCTCCATCATTTCAGGTTCTATGCATGGAGTTTCACTGTCAACTGGCATCTGCCTTTGAGTGAGTGGTTGCGATTCTTGGGGTGTATAGTTCGGTGTGTCCACCACTGGAAGGATTTTCCTGAGAAATCGCCAGTTATGCAGCGTGACTCTGTTGCTTCTGTCCAGACATACCCAGTATTGCTTGTTTCACATTGTCTCAATAACCCTCCCTGTTGTCATCCACTGCCATGGGAGTGGTCCCTCTTGGTTCAGCACTTGCACCGATTTGCCAATCTGAAGTTCTCAGAGAGGGTGGCTGTGTATGTTGTAATGCTTTTGATTCAGCAGGTGTCTCTTTGCCATGGCCCTTTCTTTCAACTCTATGATATCCTTCCAATGTTTGTGAATCAGGTACTTCTCTTGATGTATGGGAAGGTGATCTCTTATTACCCAGCCATATAGCATTTCTGATGGTGACAAGCCAAGGTCATGATGGGGTGTATTTCTATGGGTCATAATTGCCCATGCCGCCAGGTCGTGGCGTAAGCAACCGTATCCATCAGTATAGTCTATTAGCGTTCTTTTCACTGTTTTTACAACCAGTTCAGCTCGGCCATTGCTCTGAGGGTAATGCACTGATGATAATCACTTTTTCATGCCCCAATCCTCCAAGAATGACTTGTATCCCTATGAATAAAATGGTGGTCCTCCATCCGAAGATATCTCCTCCAGTACACTGTATGTGCAGAACCAATTCTGTAGGGCCTTGCATGCAGCTGTAGCCTTCCCGGATGATAGCAAGGTTACTTCCATCCAGCCAGTGTAACGGTCTGTGTACACCATATAAGTTTTTCCATGCAGGTCAAACAAGTCTGTGACTGTCTTTTGGAATGGAAATTCCGGGTTTGATGATGGCATCAGGGGTTCTATGGGCTGGGACGGGGCAATTATATTGCACTTTCGGCATTGTGCCCTCGTCTGTCGAATGCTGGCATCTAATCTGGGCCAAAATAACCGCTGTCGTGCATTAGCCATCCTCCCATTAACGCCCTGGTGTGTGGAGTATAGCACTTCCAGAACCTCATCCCGAAGTTGCCTCGGTATCAGAATTTTGTTTTCTTTAATGGGCACCCCATCAAGACAATACAATTGGTCTGCCATCGACCAAAACTGTTGGATTTTTTATGGTAGTTCATGGTGTGACCTGGAGAATCCATTCTGTATGTACTCCGCTAATGCATGACATTCCTTGTCAGTGGCCACGGCAGCCACGGTCCTGTCCCAGGTTATGGCTCTTAGTTTAGGGCCGTACTCGTACGCAGATATAATTGACACCTGCATAGCATGATCAATTTGCTGGGTAATGTCAATACTCATTAGCCAACTGGGCTTTGGGGACGCCGGATATCTAGAGGTGCAGTCAGGTGCGACATTCAGTTTTCCTGGAATGTGCTTAATGTGGAACCTGTACATTGACGAACGTTCCTTGGAAGTGAACTGGTGAGGATTTTTGATATTTTCGAGGACCTGATCTGAAAATATTTTCGCCAGTGGTTGGGGATCCACTGTGACTAATAGGTCTGAGTATCCCAGTATGAACATCCTGCAGGAATCCAACCCATATATTAATGCTAGGGCTTCCCCTTCTATAAGAGAATTGCAGGACTCTGCGTCTTTCGTGAATCGGGATCCTGCCAGAATTATTTTTCAATGGTTCTCACCACAGTTTGGGCCCGATTCTGTTGGGTACCGGCAGTGCTTCTGGAAAAGAAAGTATCAGATGTCGGATTTTCAATGGTAGTTCATGGCATGACCTGAGGAATCCGTTTTGTATGTACACTGCTAATGCACAGTATTCCTCGTTTGTGGCCGTGGCAGCCACGATCCTGCCTGCAGCGCCATGTATAGGTGACTTGTTAGAAATAACAAGTTAGGCCTGGTATCCAGTATTTATGCCATTCCCATAATACCGGTGTCACTCCAGAGGTTGTACCCTGTCAACAATCGTCCTTCCTACTCTACCTTTCTATGTGAAGTTTTTGAAAAATTTCCTTCTTTAATAAACTGTATACTTGTTCTTATGCATATAATTTTATTGGCAGTTTCACAACACATTTTTGTAATCTCAGCAATAATCCCGAAGATTTCATTATGTGTCCATGTGTAACTTTTTAGGGAAGACTGACATCCAGTTAGAATGAGTTTGAGATTAGCAATTTTCCCACATGCTTTGCAAAGGTTGGATGTACCTAACCCCCAGAGTTTTAAATTTACTGGTGTAGGTAATATGTTATAAACTGCCTTAATGAGGAAACCTAATTGTTTAGGCTCTATTTGCTTGATGTTGCTCCATGTTATGGTTCTGTCCTTGGTGTTTCCCCCTTAGTCCATGCCCCTTGTTTGGGTTGTGCCACAGCTATGACCAGACGCTTGCTTTCCTCAAAATGATAAATCTCTTCTGAAACCATTCTTCATTTATTCCTTGTGGTCTCATGTTTCAAGTCATGAAATCACCACACAAGACTAAATTAAATAAGTGAAAACGACAGATAAACAACCACAACATGGCTGCTTACTGCATGTTTATTTTCTGGGAAAAATACAGCAAAAGGGGACAGAACCCTGAGAGTGCCCTCTTTTTACCAGGGACCGTAATCTGTATATATCTATTGTAATATCTAACAGTCTCTTTTGATCACCACAGTTATTGGTGAAGACCAAATCTGGCTCTCCTATTTGCCACAGAGCCAATTACTTCTTTCATTTTGAGGGAAGATTCTGCTGTCTCCACTGCATATTTAGTGTCCCATTTCTGACCTGTTATTATGGCAGGTTGTGCACTTTTCACAAGTGGGTCCATAGAGTTGCGCAGCATTTGGAAAAGTTGTGCTTTACCTAATTTAAATTCCTCAACAAGTGACTTCGTGGATAGCTTCAGTTTCATTGATGAACTATATTTCTTTGAAGTGTCATATTTTTTATTGTTGAAAGAAATTATTGCAAATTGAATTTTGCATATCAGGTACAGATTTATTACAATAGGTATAAATTCCCTGAGACTCCCTAAAATGATTTGATAATACTGAAATAATGTTAAATTGATATTTGTATGGAATAATTTTTATTGGGTAATCAATGTATACCTTGCTTCTTAGGAATGCATGCCACTAAGACATTGTGTGTGAAGCAATTGGTATAACCAAGTTATATTATAGAACTGGTAAGATTTATTTAAAATTGTTCCTTTTTCAATATTTTTTCCTTGTCTTCATACAAAACCATAAATGTTCTATTCCAGCTTATATAGAAATTGTCCAAACATTTTATGATTTAAGAGAAGAAAAAAAGCTTAGTGTTCTGTGCACAATCTACTGAAGGAAAATATATTTTTGATAATTACCAGTCACCAGACTTTGAGTATAGCTTGAAATATGGTAATTTTTGTATCCTCCCTGTTATGACCAATCACAAAATTTGTCTCAATAAAGTTATTGCAGTGGAATTTTTAACTGGTAAGCAAATGTGGGGTGAGAAAGTTGGATTTTTTTTATCCCTTTTATTTATTTGTTTCTTAGACTTTTGATGTTGGACTTTTGATTCTTGATTTTTCACTTCATTCTTTCCCTTTGGATTTGTAAACATGGATTTGCAACACAAACTTCTCTGCTGATTATATTATTGGCATAATTATAAACAAACACTCTTCTTCCTGAGTTCTTTCAAATGTTATTGCTCATTTTAAAGAACAAAATGGAGATGTTATTGTTCATTAAATTCAGAGAAACTTTGATGTATTTTTTTTTACTGAGTGATATAGTGTTTTATTTAAGCAGAAAAATTTTTGTGACCGAGGGAAAGTTTTAGGATGGAACAATACTTGAAAGTAAGAATTCGAATTACAATCATGTTTGTCTTTTTTTTTTCGGTTTCAATTCAGTTCAGTTTCTTTGTTTAATGGCATATCAACCTTTGTAGGTTATTTAATGCCAAAGCCATTGTCCTAGAAGAATAGTAGTGGTACTATATAACCGATAGCTGGGAGGATAAGGAGGTTCATACCTTTCCCAAGGGTATGTGCCCGTAAGTGAACATAATAGCGCGACTGGAGTGCGAACTCGCATACCATGATTCTGCAGTCCATTGCTTTAACCATTACACCATGAGGACACCCCCTTGTTTTGTTTTGTTTTTTTGTTTTTTTTTGTCTTTTTAATTTGAATAGTCAGCAAGACTTTATTTCTTAAGTTGGATATAGGAAAAGATTAATTCTTTGCCAATCAAATTTCTTAACACTGCTTGTGGCAGGATTTGAAACTCTGAAATTACTTTGCACCTTAAGCAACAAGGTGAATTCAAGGAAATTGAAAAGTATGATTAAATTGATGGGGAATATTCACAAGGGAAAACTTGAATATTCTGACAATTCTATGAGGTAAAAATAGACAATTTCTTCAGCATCAGTGGGCTTGCAGATATAACAGTACAATTATGGAATATAGAATTTCTTTAACACTAGGCAGGTGATGCTCATTACTTTCTAGAAAGATTATGACCTCTTTCCCAGATATGCAATGGTTAAATATATTTTTGACAAAAAGTAAAAAAGGATGAGAGCCTGAATATTTTTCTGGTTACTCACGATTATACATACAAGAAGTATAGGTGGATTATATTAACCGATGACACATACTGAACTATATGTACACAGGTTCCAAAATAAGGTGTATATAAACAGAACTCAGACCCCCTTGTAATTAATAGACCCAAATTGAAATTGGCAGAGGATGTTATCTTTTTATTTTTCTCTCCGTATATTTACATTGCCCAGTCAGCTGGGACTGTAGAATACACCAACTGCTTCTCCGCAGAGGGGTGGTAAGGTTCCAGTGATGCTGGGGCTTTCGGGAATGTGGAGAACCCCTTCAATCCCATTGCTCCCAGGTCAACTCTGGCTCAGAATGGTAGCACCTGATAGGGCCCTATCTATGGGTTAAATAGAACTAAACTGCATACTTATGCTAAACTGAATTGTTTTAATTAGAACTGTTTAACTAAACTGAATAGCTTGAAAAGAAATGTTTTTGAAATTAAACTGTGTACTTGGATTTAAACTGCATGCTTATGCTAAACTGAATTGCTTGAAATGGAACTGTTTTTGACATTGAAACTGTACTTATGCTAAATTGAATCATTTAATATAGAACTGTTTTGACATTAAACTGTGTGTAAACAAAATCTATACTTATACTAAACTGAATTGGCTGAATTAGAACAATTTGAATAAACTGAATAGCTTGAAATAGAATTGTTTTTGATAATAAAACTGTGTACTGATGCTAAACTGAATTGTTTGAAATAGAACTGGCTATTTGCATAAAAATGGATTTGGCATTAAATAACCTACAAAAGTTGATATGCCATAAAACCCGACTAACCAACTGTATATTTACAATATATTTTGTATTTTGTATGGTTTTATTTCATCCACTTTGCATAAATGGGACAAAACTGATATATTGATGTGTAAAAATGCCTCTGCTACATCATCATCAAATCACACTGACAGCACAGATTTTCCTTACTCTCTCTCTCTCTCTCTATCCCTATCATCCATTGCTCCTGGCAGGTCTTCCTAATTATATCCTATGTCCACACAGAGCTAATGTAAATGAATTCTTGCTAATCAGCCAACACTGGCACATCCATGTGTAGGGGTCCATAGAAGAAAGTCATTTATGAGTTCTTCCTTGCTTCTCCAACAGTGTCCCACATGTCTCGTTCATCTTACTTGGATGATTTTTTAGATAAGAGGTAAGTGGATGTAAAGCTGTTGTTTCATGGGGTGTTGCTTCCAGGATTTGTTCCAGATAGCTCACAGTATTGGTGTGTAGTTCCCATGTAGCTTTTTCTATGTTTTGTTAGCCTCCACATGGTGCATCCATAGAGTAGTATTGATACAGCTACAGCTTGGAAGAAATCCCGTTTTATTTGATTTGATTGATCAGACTTCCATATTATTGATAACTTATTGATAGCAGTATGGGACAAAACTGATATATTGATGTGTAAAAATGCCTCTACTGCATAACTTAGAGATAATCCTAGATTATCACTGGACAATAATCCTACCAGACTCTAGTGTAGAGGGATTAAATTGTGTAGATAGTTCACAAATTGAATTCAAATTTGAGTTTCCTTAATAGTGATAAGATTTAGATAAATATATCAAATTCATTCTTAAAGCAGTCATAATATTCTTAGATACATTCATATAGTTAGGGCATTTCCACTGACTTGAGTTATTTTAATTATTCATCATGAAACACATGACATTTTATACATAACAGTACTTTCTTTAAGAATTTTTTCTTTTTTTTTTCTAAATAGAGTATTACTTTGACTTATAAAATGAATTGATTGCTGGAGGGGGGCACTTGTCTGATGATTTTTCACTCACCTGAAGCAAGAAAGTTGTGCTGCTTTGTGTTTTTTTGTCTAAGTCACTATTTTTTATAGGATTTTTCATTACTATTGCTTATAAATATGTATACATAAAGTCTCTAAAGTGACAGACAGAAGGCTTGAATCAATGACTTCTGAACACAAACCAGAATTAGAGACATTTGGTTGGAACTAGAACAGAACTTTGTGAGAGACAGTGAAGAAATGAATATTGTTGTTGAAAGAACCAGACTTGGTCATGAACAAGGAAAACAAGTTCTGTCTGCTTTTGTTGGTTTGTTTCATACAAAATAACAAGTCTTTTGGCATTGTTAGGTACATTTTTTGTCAAAATTAATGCAAATCAAAATTTTTCACATTTAAATTAATCTAATTTTGATTAATTCCTAGTCTGTACAATAAAAGAAAATTAAGATATTCTATGATAAAATTTATACCAGCAACATAACTAAAAAAAAGCAAAGATAACTCAAGCTATGATAATTTTCTCTTCAAAAAAGAATGTTTGATATCTTTTTTCATAGTTGAAATAACTACCAAATGGTGAGAAACCTGTAGCCTTATAAACCATCAAGTTTGGCTTTAGATGACTTTATTGAAAAAGACTTGTTAAAATCAAACTTCACAACTTTAGAATCTGTTTTTCTTTAAGAAAACATTGTGATATGAATCTAAAAATTCATTAAAAAATTAGTTGAGTTCTGCATTTCTTTTTTTTTTTCAAATAGTCCAAATTTAACCAATATATTCAAAGTTATCAACAGATAGTTGAAATATTAGAATTTGTTTTAAACATATTAAAGTTATTGACTGTGGCTTAATAATGAACAATAAATTTCATTGTGGCCCTTAAAAATTCAAAGGTTATCCTCTGCTGTACAAGCTCAATGTTTTACCTCTGAGCTATCCCTGCCAGTGCTTATAATGTATGGGTATGCTAATTATAGAACAGGCTATGAATGGTCTTGGGTGCTTTTTACCTTATGCCTGTAATTTAAAGAAACTTGCACATTAAAATTGCATAGTGGAAGAAGTCAGTACTGCCTTTTATGTTTGATATATTGCATAGCATTGTCATCAGTGTCTTTCTTTGCATCTCTTTGTTAGAGCAATATTTATTAAGCTATTGACTTATTGAGGTCCTTAAAGAATGCCTCATGTAGTAAATCAATAAGTTATGGCATTCTGTCATGCATGCACACATTTTGACTTGATAAAACTACAAAGTGAAAACTAAAAAAGTGCTGAATACTCTATAAGCAGAGCAATATGCAATTAATATTAAAAGCTGAAACTCACCAGAATTTTCCTTCCACTTAAGTTTGATAATTTTTGATCCTCAGGTGGGTAACAAAAAAAAATGGAATTATTAAGGGAGTCAGTATTTTTCCCACTTAAATATTTAAAAATGTTTGTCACATGACCTAAACTATTCAGGCAGTAGACATTATACAGAGCTTTGTTTGACTTGCTATATGAGTACTTATCCATGCATAACAGTTATCATTGTAGGAAATGGAATTAGTGACCCTGGCCCAGTTGGTTGGGGCTGTAGAATACACTGACTGCATCTCTGCAGAGAGGTAAGACTTCTCCTATGAGTGTCTGGGATATAACACTAAACAATCTGATAGTAAGGCTCCAGTAATGGTGGAGCTTTGGGGAATGTGGAGTACCTCTTTATTGCCATTGCTCCCAGGTCCACTCTGATCCAGAGAGGTAGCACCTGATTGGGTCCTATCTATGGGTCAAATAGAACTAAACTGTCTGCTTATGCTAAACTGAATTGTTTGAAATAGAACTGTTTTGACATGTAAACTGTATACTTATGCTAAGCTAAATTGTTTGAAATTGAACCGTTTTTACATTTAACTATGTGTAAGTAAATGACTGATGTTTAGTTAAATTGTTAGTGATACATAACAATGGTTGGAACCATTTAACTTTCACTAAATTGAATTGTTTGAAATAGAACTGTTTTTGGCATTTAAACTGTGCACTTATGCTAAACTGAATTGTTTAAAATAGAACTGTTTATATGTATAAAATGGTTTTGGCATTAAATAACCTACACTGACTGTTATGCCATAAAACCAAACCAAACCAATTGGTGACCTGAGTTCAAATCCTGGACAAGGCAGTTTGTGTTTTTCACTTGGCACTAGTACCCTTGGGAAATGCATGAATCCATCCATCCTCCTTTTAGCTATGGGTAAACAGTCAGTGAGATAGGGTCCCTTAGCCTTGGTTAGGCCATCAGTTTAGGTGATGGAAACTCTAAGTTCAAACCAACTTTACTCCACTCAGAAATTGACCTTTTATAACATCCTGCCCTTGGTGAAAGGATTGTGTATGCATTAGTATCCCCTATAAGTATGTCAGAAAATGGACAGCTATCGATAAGCAATCGATCATATGGAAATCAAACCTGACCGATAAAATGAAACGCAGTTTCTTCCAGGCAGTGGTCGTATCAATACTGCTGTATGGATGCACCACTTGGACACTAACAAAACGGCTGGAGAAGAAGCTAGACGGCAATTACACAAAAATGTTGCGAGCAATATTGAACAAGTCCTGGCGGCAACAACCCACAAGGCACCAACTATACGGCCACCTGCCTCCCATCACAAAAACTATCTAAGTTAGACGAACCAGACATGCAGGACACTGCTGGAGAAGCAGGGACGAGCTCATAAGTGATGTACTCCTATGGACCCCCACATATGGCTGGGCAGAAGCAGGACAACCAACTCAAATATACATACAGCAGCTATGTGAGGATACGGGATGTAGCCCTGAAGACTTGCCAGAGGCGATGGACGATAGGGAGAAGTGGCGAGAGAGAGTTTAATGAAATTAATTTTCTTCTAAACCAAGCATACCAGAGTGTTATTATTTCTAATTAAAAAAAAATGCAATATGAACTACGATAAAAGAAAAAAAACACTCAATATAATAGAGAGGAGTATCTTGTGGGTTGATGGAGACATTATGTTTATAAGTCCAAAAAATTCATTCTGAATTGTCTGGCAAGGACACATGGTGCAGTAGATAAGGCATTTGATTGGAAAGTGCTTCTGAGTGAAATCATCTGGAGGTTTCAGGTTCAATCCCAACAACAGGTAAGAATAACAAGGAATACTTACGATATCTTAACACTTGTGCCCAGTCATGTTTAACAGAATTGGAATCGTCTACCCCTATGGATTAAATAAAGGATTCAGTTTGAGGTTCTTTGTGGGCTTCCAAGTTCAACATGAAACACCTGAAAAAGGCCGAAGGATATATCGGCCAAAATGTTGTGAGTATAACAATAAAGATAAGGCCAATAGTCCAAATATTCTAAGAAATGACCATTATCAAGTTTCATCTCAGAGATTTAAACAGATATTACTATTTTTAGTTGAATATTATCAAATCAAAACTGATATTATTTGGTTTTCTTCAAACTTCTAAATAGAAGCATCAATATCATGGACAACTATTAATTAAGAAATTCTTCACTAATTTCTAAATTGAAGTATCTATATAATTGGCCATGATTATTACATGTAACCATGCAATATAAACCAGACTGCCCTTCCCAAAATGCCTTGCAAATTAGATCACCCTTCCTATTAGGCCGTATACATTTATCACTAAACAAACAACAAAAAAGTAGAATTTTTCATTGACTATTTTCCAATAGGAACACGATGCTTGAGCATAAACTGAATAAGAAATCTTTGTGCTTGCAGCAAGTATATATTTCTGGAAATGAAAGATGATAATCAGATGGCCTTGAGGTTGAAGCTACATTGGATAAATTAACTGGCATTTTCATCTTTGAAATGTGTAAAGTGAGGGTAAAGGAACTGTCAAGAATGTATGGCAGATTGAGGCACCAGTTGTCTACATCCTGCTATACAGGAAGATAAGTAATGGATGCAAGAGAGAAGAGACAGTCAAGGAGCATATATGGCAGCATATTGACTTGCTGTAGTGATTCCTGGATATTTTAGGCAGGTGGCTGTCTTGACGAATAATAGCTTATTTTGAGGAAACTGTTCCTTTCTCGTGATGGAAAACAAGAAAACAAAGTCTGTTTAAATGTGTTAGGATTTTCATATCCATTTAAGTCTGAGGTTTGGGGTAGATTTTGTTGAGGCCAGAATATGCTGCTTTCTATCTTATCAGACTAAATGAGATTACTGCAAACTGAATTTTACATACCAGACGTACAGATTTTCAAAGACAAATGTCTGTTTTCAAGTTTCTTCTGTTCATTACCTGAGAAATAAATTCTCTGCGTCTCATTTAAAGTATTGCATGATACAACTGAAATAAAGGTAAACTTAAAGATAATTGTAAATTTTCCAAAGTATGTATATTTTTATTGATAAAAAATGCATTCTTTGCTTTTTAGGAATAAATGTACTTCAAAGATATATTAGTTCAGGTTGAATGGCCCTGTTGGCTAGGCCTATAGACATTTCATAGAGCTTTGTTTGACTTGTTATATGAGCTCTTATCCATGCATAACAGTTATCATTGTAGGAAATGAAATTAGTGACCCTGGCCCAGTGGGTTGGGGCTGTAGAATACACTGACTGCAGCTCTGCTGAGGGGTAAGACTTCCTCAAAGAGTGTCCTGGATATATGACACTAAACAATCTGATGGTGAAGCTTCAATAGTGCTGGAGTTTTGGGGAATGTAGAGTACCCCTTTATTGCCATTGCTCGCAGGTTCACTCTGGTTTGGAGTGGTAGCACCTGATAGGGTCCTATCTATGGTTTAAATCGAATTGTTTGACATTTAAACTGCATTTATATTCTTTTTGATGAAATTATTTTTATTGAATAAGTTAGTAATGTAAAATCCTTTTTAACAATAAAATTATTTGCATTGTAGGAAACCTAAATCTCTAATGAAATGTGTGAATCTGATTTTCCAAACATTTTTCTTTCTCACAGAAGTGTGTTTCCGAAATATTGATATTTTGCAATCTTATAACTTGATAATTTTCATTCAAATGATCTCAAATTTTAACTGCATTTGTAGAAATAACTCAAAAGCCTATGCTTAATTTTTTTTCCTTTCAGATGTAGAAACACTAAATAGAAACCCTTTCACTGTTCCAGGCAAATTACAGGTGTCTTCTCACACATTTTCACAAGATTTTATCCTTTATTTTAAATGCTGTTTGAGAGTCACATATGGCCCTCAAACATGTCACAGGAAACACTGAGGTTCACATGTGACTCTTAAAACTGTGAAAGGGTTAAATATCAAACATAGAATTTTGAGTTGTTTCTACATAAGCTGTTAAAATTTGAGATTATTTGAATAAGAATTGGGCAAGTTGTTAGATTATAAAATTATATATCCTATACCTCTCAAATGATATAAGATTTTTCGAAACACCCTTTACAGTGTTTAAAATGTTTCACCTCGGAAAATAACTCTTCTCTCTCCAGTCACATAAGTCATTATTAGACGCAAGAAGTTAATCTATAAAGGTTGTTTCTTTTCATTGCTTGATATATAGAGCTTATTGATTTAGCTGTTAAGTATTCAATTAATCTCTGGAGAACCTCCAGCTGGTGAAGAGCCCTGAGCTGTAACCCCTAAAGCCCATGCTTTAATCTGGCATTGATCAGTTAATAAAAATATTGTACAGGAGGCGTGCTCAGCATAACGGTTATTTTATCAGAAATGAAATTGGTAACCAGAGTTCAAATCCTGGATGAGGTAATTATCATTTCACTTTATACTAATGCCTTTGGAAAAAGCATTCATCCATCTTTTCTCCCCCCACCCCACTGCTAACTAAGGGTAAATTGTAGGGCAGACTAAGTTCTTTTACATTGGTTAGGCAAGAAGGAAAACTTTGAATTCAAATCTACTTGACTCCACTCAAAAATTGACTTTGTTTCACATCCTGCCTATGGTGATAATTTACTAAGCTTTTTGCTTAGATGTGGCACGAGGCCATATGAAAGGGGCACCCAATGAGACTCGAACTCACTCGTGTAGGTTTGCTAGTCGAGCTTGCTAACCATTACACCACCAGAGGCGCCTCCTGCCTATGGTGGAAGAGTTAAGTAAAATATATAATGTTCCTTTCAAACCTTATTCAGTTTTCTTGTCATTGAGGATTTTTTTTTTAGCAGTGTTTATTTTCCTGAAGTTTCATGGACCACATTTTACAAAGCCTCTCCATACGAGGAGGATGTAACACAAGGTCAGTTTTTAAGTGGTGTTCAACAGGCTTCAATTCAAAGTTTTCCTTCTCTTTCTTGTCTTCACTAAAAGACTAAGACTGGTTTGGTCATTGGGAGTGCTATTTATGTTGCATGTCTTGAGCAGGAGTAGTCTAGTAGAGTCCATCTTTCTCGAGATTTGGTTTTGAATTCAGTTTGTCTTTTTCTAGATCAGTTGCCAAAACAAGGTAAAAGAGCCCAGTCTGCTCTATTATTTATTCATAGCTGGATATATAGAGAGAGAATAGTTGGATTCATGTCTTTCCCAAGAGTATTAGTGCTATATGAAATGCAAACAGCTTAGTCCAGGATTTGAAGTTGGGTCTCCAGGTTCATTTCCTATGACAAAAACTATTACACCATGAGCATGCATTTTATATATATATATATATATATATATATATATATATAAAATTAACCTATATAAATGTCGTTTGACCCAACCTTCCTTAGTCAGATTTTTCCTGATGATCCAGTAGGTGAAACCTAGATAGATTGGTCTGACTCTGTAGGTTTTACTACTTTATATAATCCGATAATTTTCACCAGCTCTCATGTCTTATTGAATTAATTTTGACTATATTTTCTACATGAGTAATTTAGGATTTTTATTGAGACAGTTATCTCAATTATTGCACACCAGTTTACAATCTAAAGTTTTTCCCTTTTTGGTCATATGTGCCAATAGGAAATACAGTAATTATCAGTTAGCAATTCTTTTTTCCTGACCATCTTATAAAAAAATAGCTCTTAATATATGTAAAAACAGCAGCTGTATGACCACCTACTACCCATCATGAAAACTATCAAAATTAGACAAACCAGACATACAGGACACTGCTGGAGAAGTAGAGATGAGCTCACAAGTGATATTCTCCTGTGGACCCCTTCACATGGACAAGCAAAGGCAGGACGACCAGCTCGAACCTACATATGGCAGCTCTGTGCTGATACGGGATGTAGGTCTGAAGACCTACCAGAAGCAATGGACGATAGGGAGGGGTGGTGAGAGAGGGTCAAGGATATCTGTGCTGATAGCGCGACATGATGATGATAATGATATGTAAAAAAAAAATAGACAGCAATCTGAAAGTTCAGAAAAATGAGGTATTGTAACATTGAAATGACTTCTGATGATGGGTTTCTGTTACCATATCGATAAAGAAGCTGTCCTATTGAAATGGTTTTCTAAAGAAAAGGTATGTAAATCTGTCACACCTGAGGCTTGTTCTATATTTTCAATCCATGTTGCTTATTAACAGTCTGTGAATCAGGGCCTCTTTTGATAAAAGTAACTGAAATTAAGATTTGCATATTGGTTTGACTATGAGAAGAAAGAGATTGGTGAAGTCAGTGAAGATGATATGGGATCACATGTGATGAGGGTTAAGCTTTTTTGTTGATTCAGTCAACTGGATAATACAGCAAATAAGCAGTCTACGTCTGCTCAAAAGTTAGAACTAAGATCTACTCCCCAAATATCCTAACTCGGGTTGGTCCTTTAAAAAAAGGACCCAGAAAATCTAAGGAGATTCAAAGGTTTTGTTATATTTTGGTAATGTGAGACACAATTTGGAAGCTCCAGACACTTTTTGCTGAGGTTGTGAAGGTGACAAACCACACTGGACGGTGAGGTGCCACGTTCACCTGATACTCTCTTAGTGCTACTCATTAGATTTGCTTCTATGGCTTGGAGAATGGCTTCCAGAATATAGTTTTAGGTCTACCTGACCTTGTCTGATTGTTGATGTTCTTGCTGTTTGAGTGAAATTTCTTGGAGCATCTGGTTACTTTACTGTGATCAAATATGTTGGAGAGTAGCTACCATTCCTTTAGGACTCTACCAGATGGCCTGGCTCATAGCCATAAATGACTTATGAGTCAGAACTTTAACTGTTGATTTGTAAGTAAAGTAACATTGGTGACTGTAGTTGAGGGTGACCAGAAGGCTCCCTTTTCAATAGCTACTACACCGAGGTGTAGGGGAGGGCGCTACTCCTTTCCTTGGATTGCTCCACTTTACTCTTGATATGTACCTTATATTACTGAGTGCTAAGTAAGGAGGTATCAAGTACCATTTTTAAAGTCTTTGGTATGACTCGATCTGGGATTGAACCTAGGTCTTCCAGACCATTGGCAAACACGCTACCCACTAGGCCAATGGGATTACTAGGTTGATATTAAGCTGATTAATATCTGGACTGATCTTACTTCGTTTGGCTATACAGCATTTTGACCTTCCTCTATTTTGTGTAAGTTGTCTTGTTAATTATTTGTAACTTATTGTACTGTGTTTTTTGTATGTATCCATTTACACTGAATGAATATATTAAGCACTCCTTCCTCTTCTGTGTATCATTCACCTCAACAATACAACAAAATGCACCTTCGCCTGTTATATAACAAATGCTTTTGGTTGCTACTATGGCATTATGGCTCTGTTTGAACTCATAAAGCATAAGTTCCTTAATTTGACTATGTTATTCATTCATCTGTGCAGCTTTTAAATCACACACAAAGGGAAGCAACGTACAATCTGTCAACACACCAACTACAACAGTGGGTACCTTTCATGGCTTGATCTAGCACATGACAAAATTTTACAAAATTTTGGACTCACCCAAGTATTAAATAAGCACACTATTACTGATCTCTTCCCAGACATCTTTGGTTGAATATGTATATATATATATATATATATAGAATTTGGCATCAAATAACCTACAAGGGTTATTATGCCATAAAAGCCAAACAACCTGCCTACAACAACTACCTCCCCCTATGAAGGGTGGAGTGAATGATGGTCTCAGTCAGTGCTCATAAGTTTTCCAATCCTTCGTAAAATTTTTTATAGCTAATGATCGACTTGGGTCATGAAATTGGCTGTTGTATTTGACATTTGCGAGAGATGTAATTTTAATGATTTTTAGATTTGATAATCATTTTTAATTCTTGTCCAACATTTTGATTATTAAGTGGCTCTATCCTGGATATTACTAAAACTATCTGAGTTTTGTTTTAAACATTACTTATATATATATATATTATTAATTTTTATAACAATTCTATAACTCTGATTGTGAGAAAAAAAAACAGATAATAAAATTTGCAAATATAAAATTTTTACTCAAACAGATATCTGGAAAAAAAAAATTCATTTGGCATTTATATAATATATATATATATATATATATATATTTGCCAATGGTCTGGGAGACCAGGGTTCAATCCTAGGTCGTGTCCTACCAAAAACTTTAAAAACAGTACTTGATACCTCCTTGCTTAACACTCAGCAATATAAGGTAGGTATCAAGGGTAAACTGGAGCAATCCAGGGAAAGGAGTAGCGCCCTCCCCTACACATCAGTGTAGTAGCTATTGAAAAGGGAGCCTTCTGGTTGCCCTCATATATGATAAAGTATACATATATGATAAAAGACAGATATAATGCTGAGAATATGAAGAAAAATGATTATAATCAAGCTATATACACACATATATATAATGTATTTACGAACCCCTTGCACGAGCAGGATGTAACACAAGGTCAAGTTTTTTAGTAAAGTTTAACAGGTTTGAATTCAGAGTTTTCCTTCTCTTAGACTGACTGCATGATAAGGTTAAAGAGCTTAGTCTGCCCTACTATTTACCCATTGCTGGAGAGAGTATAGTTTGATTATTAGCTTTTCTAAAGGATTTTTAGCTCTCTATGAAATGCAAATAGTTTCATCCAGGATTTGAACTCAGGCTGCTAGGTCCATTTCCTATGATGATAACCAGTGCACCACAGGTGCCTCTAATCAAATTATGTTTAAAGTATTTTTACAGCTGAGCAACTTAATTAGGTGAGTCAAAAGTCTTCCAATATTTTGGTATGTGCTCATTTATCATGTGACCAAAGCAGTTTAAGTTGTGGGGATTTAGGAATTAACGATAAAACTCCCAACTGGATGTTGACTCGTCGGCTGCCATATACAAAATGTATAAATGCATCGCTACACATCGGCTCCACGCACCCATCCAGTTAGAAATCAGAAAAAAAGAAAAATAATAAAAATTAAAGTAGCCAGTGGGAAGCGGTTGTGCCAAAAATGAGAAGGATTGTGGAGTGACGAGTTTGGAGCCGGTGGGGAGAGATAAAAACTCAGGATTTCTGTGAACCAGGGCAGTGAGGACAAAAGAGACCCAAGGAAGCACTTAGATACTGTGATCAAGCGAGAAGTAATGTCTGCCCTCGAGTTAAGAGCTGAAACTACTTTTCTGCTAGTTCCACTACCTGACCATAAAAGAAAGAAAAAAGGAATAAGTACTCTTTAAAAACATTTTCCTCCTTTCCCCCTTTTTCCTAACATCTGACTTTCCACCACTTTGAAAATTTACTACATGTAAAAGGGAACTTCTGAACATTCAAATCCAAGTTTACGCTTTATTGTTTTATAAAAATTGTTTAAATTTTAGATGTTCCTTGTTTGTCTTATTTTAAATGAAGTTTTTCTCATTGTATGTTGTAACACTCCAAATCAACCAAAAGGCCATAAAGTCATGGAAAGTACCCACTGTGGTTGGTAATAAAATGGTAGTTGGTTCAGCGACACATTATGTACATTGCTTCTCCCTATTGGTGATTTGAAAGTTCCACAGATGAACGTGCAGTATAATCTAATTCAAGAACTTATGCTTTATGAGTTCAAACTGGACCATAACACCATGAAATTAATCCAAAAAATTTGTTGTGCCAAAGATGTAGATGTAGTTGATTACAGTACTATAATAAGATGGTTCAAGAAATTTTACTGCAATCAGGCAGGGTTAGAGAGGTCTAAAATTGGATTTTTAGGGCCATGATCCGAGCCTTAGAGGCAAATTTAGTGAATTGTACTTGTGTTCGGCTTTGAGTCAAAAAACACGAATCCAACAAGCAGCAATGATCTTCACCGATTCTTGTATTGCACTTTTCCACTTCTTCAAAGCAACCTGCTTTTATCAGGTCGGAGACCATCTCATTTGCATACAAGCAGTGATAATTTGCTCGACTTAGCAAGATCAGATGGTTATAAAAAGTCGCGGGTGCCATCTTGAATTTCTTCGTTTCCCGGCCTGACTCTGAACGATGCACATGCGAGGTCACTTAAAAGCTAAGCCCCCGTCTTCATTTTCACAATTTTCGCCACAGGCATCTGACAGCTCAGTCTGGTTTTGTTGCCTTCAAGAATTTTCAGTTATCAAACTAGGTGAAATGGATCCAAGTGATAGCTAACAAAAATAGTGTCTTCACTCAGTCACGCTCTCCACCAATAAGAATAATGTCTTCATTTGATGGCTTTTTTTCTTGCATGTGGTGTTTTTATGCTTGGCTGGTACATTTACTTAAAAAAGAAATTTGCATATGCCACCCTCTTAAATTCTCCTCACTTGAGACTACATTTTATTTCAAATTGTAGTGTTAAGGCAGCCATGTTTCTTTTTTCTTTTTTCTTTTCTCTTTCTCTCGAGTATACCACTCCTTTTGCATACCAGGCATAAATGTGCTAGCTTTACACCACAAGGTAAGTTATCTTCTCTTCTACAAAGACCTTCTCAAAAGCATCCAGAGCTGCTGAATTATGCTTCATGTACTACCAAAATATTGCAAAACTTTTGACTCATTCTAGTATGTAACAAAATGAGTCAATGCCTGTTAGAATGCCCAGGGAACTATGTTGAAGAAAATTCATTGGCGAGGGAGGGGGTGTTATTCTGAGAGCGGAGAGCAGACATTGAGTTAAGAGGAGTTGGTGTGAGTTGCAGAGTCGTGTTACTCTGAAAATTGGTGCAAGCAACATAGTTGGCTTGAAGGAGTTCCGACTCCCTTTTTTCATTACACATTCATTGTTCATTTGTCTGAGTAAATGCAGTTTCAGTGTCGATACTTTTGAACACACTTTATGATTTACCTTATTTCTCCTTTAACTCTGCCCTCAGAATATTTATGTTTAAAATGTTGAGACATTGTAATTTTTAGTTCTTAAATCACAAATATAAACATCCTTATCTACAGTGTTCACTTTCAACTGATGATCTTTGCACATTTCTCTGCCTTTTCATCTCCCCATGTTTACAAAATTGCCTTCTATATTTTATTTTATCTTTGTTTACTTATTTTTAAATTGTATATAGTATCTATGCTCATTATATGGAAATCAGACCTAACCGATAAAATGAAACGCAGTTTCTTCCAGGCAGCGGTCACATCGATACTGCTATATGGGTGCACTACATGGACTCTAACAAAACGGCTGGAGAAGAAGCTAGACGGCAATTACACAAGAATGCTGCATGCAATCTTAAACAAGTCCTGGCGGCAACACCCCACAAGACACCAACTGTACGGCCACCTGCCTCCTATCACGAAAACTATTCAAATTAGACGAACCAGACATGCAGGACACTGCTGGAGAAGCAGGGACGAACTCATAAGAGATGTACTCTTATGGACCCCCACACATGGCCATGCAAAAGCAGGACGACCATACATTCAGCAGCTATGTGAGGATACGGGATGTTGTCCTGAAGACCTGCCTAGGGCGATGAACGATTGGGAAAAGTGACGAGAGAGGGTCAGGGATATCCGTGCTACCAGCGTGACATGATGATGATGATGATGATGATCTATGCTCATAGAGGAATGTATTTATAGATAAAGTAATAATTAAATCATCCTCTTATAACTATGATATAAGTAAGTAAAGTTGGCGACCATAGTCGAGGGTGACCTGAAGGCTCTTTTTTCATTAGCTGTAAGAGAGAGTGCTACTCCTTTCCCTGGATTGCTCCATTTCACCCTTGATTTGTATCTTATAATGCTGAGTGTTAAGCAAGGTTGCATCAAGTACCATATTTTGAGTCTTTGGTATGACTTGACCTGGGATTGAACCCTGGTTTCCCAAGCCATTGGTGAACACTCTACCCACTATACCAATGAACTGGAGAACTGCTCTACATAATGTCAGGAGTCAGCATATGACTAACATTAAGTTCTATTAGTTAAAAGAAGATGCTTGCAAAGTGTGATAAAAAAAACTATTGAGACTCATGGCTTAGATTTTTAAACTTTTAAAATTTGAAAACAAAATTTTGAAGCTAGTCTTCATACTTTCTGATTAAAGGCAGAATCATGTAAGTGCAAAATCTAACAACTTAGTTCTCTAATAAAATTAAAGAAAATGAAAAGAATAAGAACACATTTGGAAAAATAAAAATGAGTCAGAAATTGAAGTTGTTGATTGTATACTTGATTGGTATTTTTGAAAATAAAACTTGTTAAATTGAATTATTCAGTTATTTAAATGAAGCCAGTTTTTTGTCCTGAAAGTTGTAATGAACTTTGAACTTTGTTATCCCAGTTCCCTAAAATGAAAATTAATTTCAAGGGTGAGAATTAAGGATATGGAGAAATATGATGACACAGCTTCTCACTATATATAAAGAAGAATTTCAGTTTTCAATAAAAAAAAAAAAAATTGCTAGAAGTTTATTGAATGCCAAAGGGAATATTTTGAAAAAAATTAACATTTGGTCATTTCTGTCTTACTGAGATAGCTCTTCAGTCTTTATATTTAAAAAAAAAAAATTTTCTGACATTGTCAGCAAATAATTTTTAAGGCATTTTCTTGCAAAGAAAATATTTGTAAAAATATGCCTTCCAGTAGTTAATAGTGTATGTGTGTGTATATATATATATATATATATATATATATATATGATATAAAGATAAGAGATAGATATATTTTTTAAATTTTACTATAAAGCTTTTAAAATGTGATTTTAAAAAAAAAACTTGTAATGACTTTTTTGTCCTGTTAGAAGGGCATAGAATATGCTGACTACACCCTCTGCAGAGGTATCCCCCGCCAGGATGTCCTGGGTATGACACTAAATTGCATTTGATGGTAGGGCTTCAGTTCTGGAGAACTGAGGAATGTGGGGTAACCTTTCATTGACATTACTCTCAGGTCCCCTCTGACTTGGAGTGGTAGAATCTTCTGGGGTCCCATCTGTGGGTCAAATATAACTGTTTTGTTTTTAGTTTTTTTCACAACTTGAACCTATTAAGAGGAGTTAGTGACAGAAAATTTTGGTAAACTTGAGACAGTTTAACAAAGATATAAAATTCTATCTATACTTTTGTGAAGGGTCATTAATGCTCAAAGAATTTTTCAGACAATAAAAGATAAGTAGTTGATTTTTCTGAAGAATTCTTTGAAGTTTCTTTATTCAAAAGCAATATCTATTTTTACTTTGCTTAGAAAAAATTGTTTTTAAAGCAATGCTATTTACAGCAAAGCGTGTGTGTGTGTGTGTGTGTTGTTATTTTTTTTCTTTTTCCCCCCAGGTTGTTGATAATACTATGGTGTATCAAGATTTTTGTGATAATTTGGTACTTGCTAATTTTTTTTGCAAGCAGTTGATATATATTATGGTGAATCAAAAATTTTGCAATCATTTAGTACATGCTAATTAATTCTCTCTTTTTTTCCCTAAGTAGTTGATATTACTACAGTGAATCAAACGTTTTGCAATATTTTGATACATACAAGTTTGCAGTGTGTCAATCATGATTGAAGCAGTTCAAGCCATGTAAGGTACCCACTGTGATTGGTTGTATTATGCAAGTTGGTGTGCTGATATATGAATATGAAACATAGTCTAATTTGGTAACTTATACTTTGATGGTTGGTTGTTTGGGTTTTATGGCATATCAACCTTTGCAGGTTATTTAATGCCGAATCCATTTTTATACAAATAATTGCTTCTATTTGAAACAATTCAATTTAGCATGAGTACACAGTTTGATTGTCAAAACAGTTCTATTTCAAACAATTCAGTTTTGTCAAACAGTTCTAATTCAAACAATTCAATTTAGCATAAGTATGCTGTTTAGTTCTATTTGACTCATAAACAGGACCCTTATCAGGTGCTACCATTCTGGGCTAGAGTGGACCTGGGAGCAATGGCAATGAAGGGGTGCTCTGCATTCCCCAAAGCCCCAGCATCACTGGAACCTCACCATCAGACTGTTTAGTGTCATATTCAGGACACTCATTGGGGGCGGGATCTTACCCCTCTTCAGAGATGCAGTCTATGTATTTTACAACCCCAGCTGACAGAGTTAATGTCGAAACAGTTTTATTTCAGATAATTCAGTTTAGCATAAGTACATAGTTTAAATGTCAAAACAGTTCTATTTTAAACAATTCAGTTTAGCATAAATACACAGTTTAAATGCAAACAACAGTAAACTCAAGAAGCCATGGTTTAGTTCTATTTAACCCATAGATAGGATCCTTATTAGAGCGGACCTGGGAGCGATGGCAATGGAGGGGTACTCCACATTCTCCAAAGCTCCAGCATTACTAGACCCTCATCATCAGATTGTTTAGTGTCATATCCAGGACACTCGTTTGGAGTGGGGTCTTACCCCTCTACAGAGAAGCAGTCTGTGTATTCTACAGCTCCAGCCGACTGGGAAACTTAAACTTTGAGTTGGAATTGGACTACAACACCACCGAAACAACCAAAAACATTTGTTATGTAAAGGATAAAAACAGAGGTGATCACAGTACAGTAATTAGATGATTCAAAATATTTTGCTCAAATTGCAAAAACTCAACAATCAGCTAATTCTGCGGTTGTGCTCCAAGTCATAGAGGCAAATTTGGTGAATAATACTTGCAGAGTATCAAGGGAACTCTACATTTCATAGTCTATAGTAGTTTGTCATTTTCCTGATCTCAGCAAAAGCACCTGGAGCTGCTGAAGTTTGGTTCTACTTCCCAAAATAATTCAAAACTTTTGACTCATCTTAGTATTTTATAAGCATGTGATAGTTTCAAAGACTTGTTATGTACTTCAATAAGTAAGTAAGTTGGTGACTGTAGTCGAGGGTGACCAGAAAGTTCCCTTTTCAATAGCTACAACAACGAGGTGTAGTGGAGGGTGCTACTTCTTTCCCAGGATTGCTCCAGTTTACCCTTGATACTTACCTTATATTGCTGATTGTTAAGCAAGGAGGTATCAAGTACCATTTTTAAAGTCTTTGGTATGACATGACCTGGGATTGAACCCAGGTCTCCCGGACCATTGGCAAACACTAGGCCAATGAGCTGGTTTTGTACTTCAATAGAAAGACACAAAATCAATTAGATGGAGAAAAACAGATTTAAAGACTGGTGAGAATTAACAGAGCAAATAACTTGGAGCTTGTTCCATTAGTAACAAGAACTATTGTATTGTCTGTAATGATGCTGCCCACGGTACTTAGAAAAATGTCTTTTAGTATTGGAAGTTGAGCTTGTTTCAACAATAAAGCCTTTTAGTCATTTAAGTACTTTACTAATTTTTTGTTCTTACAGTCAGACTAATGAAATATTTGCTTAAAAGATATTTCTACATTTGAAAATTCCTTTTGCCAATTCTTCTATAAAATGTTTTCAAAGTGAGTAAATAAGATTTAAGAATTTTAAAGTTAAATGAACACAGAAGTATCGAGTAGCTTTTTAGGTGTTAGTTCAGCTTCAATTTTGATACTTTTTAAACACCTTCTGTATTGGGCTCCCATTGCTTGAAAACATGTAACTGTGTGCAAAGAAATAAGATTAAAAAAATTGCAATGGAACATTGAAAATATAGGAGTTTGTTGCTTAATGGCATATCAACCTTCTTGGGTTATTTAATGCCAAATCCATCCTCCAAGAAGAACAGAAGTGGTACTATTTAACCCATAGCTGGGAGGATAAGGGGGTTTATACCTTTTCTAAGGTTATTTGTCTAAAAGTGAATGTAATAGCACAACTGGAGTTTGAACTTGCTTACTACGGTTCCACAGTCCAGCACTTTAACTATTACACTACAAGGACACCACTTCCAGCTTGAAAATTTAATTACAATCAAACATTTAGAAATGAATCATATTTTGGCATTAAATGACCCATAAGGAGTTGATGTTCCATTAAACCAATAAACATTAAGTTATAAAGACTGGCTTCATAATTTTTGATTAAATTGGTATTTATTCATTTTGACAAATCTATACATATTCACTTTATTGTATAAGTTGTTCGGTTAATTCAAAATTTTAATAAAAAGCGGTTTCAGTCTCAAATCCTTCCCTTTTTTTTCTAATATTACATATAAATGACCAGGTGAGAATCAAACTCACTAGCGATCATCTGCTTGCCTACCTCTCTAATTATTACACTATGCAAAGTGCTCTTCTCAGATAACTCAAGTTATCCAGACAAGCTTTTGTTTAAATCGACACTATCTTGATAAATTTTAGACGTCGTTTCACTTTTTGAAAAAAAATGTAAAAAGTATCTCCATTTCTTTACTTTTTTTTAAGCACATGGCATAGGGGATACCCAGTGAGAATCAAACTCACTAGCAATGTCCTTCTCACTTAGCTCACTAATTTTTATGTCATTTTCAAATATTAGTTGTGTGATTTCAGAACAGATTACAAGGGTCAGTTGAAAAGATTTTAGACTAACCAAGATATTACCATGGAATGTGACCAAATAAGATTTATTTTTCAATATAGTTCCCCTTGTGGTTCACACACTTCTTCCATTGTTGTTGCAGTACTTGGATCCCATTGGTAAAAAAAGTCAACAGCAGATATGACATCATCATATGAACTTTTCAGCCCATACTCATAGGTTCTGTTCAGATTTGAACTCTCATTAAATAGCATAGTAGCAATTCCTGTGTTATGGTTGGTTGGTTGGTTTTTATGGCATATCAACCTTTGTAGGTTATTTAATGCCAAATCCTCTTTATACCTATATATTAGATATATATGATTTGTAAACACATTTTGTTGATGATATTTTAAAAATGAGTCTGAGCTTATTTTTTTTTTTTGCACACAGTTAAATGATTTCAAGTATTGCTTTGAAACAGTAACAATTTAATTCAACATCAGTCATTTGTTTGCACACATTTTTATATGATTTGTCTGTAATTTTATTTTTAAATGAATTTGAACTAACTTTCTTTTGCACACAAGTATTGCTATTTGTATACTGTTAAATGGTTTCAGTTATTGCTATCTAACGCTAATTATTCTCTTGGACACTATTTATTCATTTGCACACCATTAAATAGTTCCAAGTTTTACAACATAGTATTAATATTACTTATTCATTTGCACACAGTTATAATGATTCCTAATATTACTATTTTTAACAATTTTTTAACAATTCTACTTAACCTCAGTCATTTGTTTCCACACAGTATAAATATCAACAGTTATATTTGACCCATAGATGGGACCCTATCTGGTGCTACCACTCTAGATTAGAGTGCACCTGGGAGTAATGGCCATGAAGAGATACTCTGCATTCCCCAAAGCTCCAGGATTGGAACCTCACAGTCAGATGCAGTTTAGTGTCATATCCAGGACACTTGTTGCGAGTTGGGTGGTATGGTTACTCTCTGCTGAGTTCCAGCCGACTGGGCTTTCCTGTGTTATCTTTGTTTCTATAGCTGTTGCTGAGAGGGAGTCTTTGGTGTAGCAGCTAACATGCTGGACATTAACGTTGTTGTAAGTAAGTTCCCTTTTGGACTATTACCTTTGAGAAAGAAACAAATTCTTTTACTCCCCCAGCTATAGGTTAAGTAGTACTATTACTATTCTACTATAAGGATGGGCTTGGTATTAAACAACGTATACACCATAAAACAAAGGAAGTAAACCATAGCAGCAGCCTCACAGAAGCATTTCTTGTTCTAGTTCTATGATTGTTTTTTGTCCCTACATAGTCCTTGCTATATTTTTATTGTCTGCCTCTAAGTTGTAGTTTTATTTTAAATTGTCCTAGGATCTGAGAGGAAGGATTTGCACTTCTCTATACTACACTTTCTGTTACATTTTATTTTATTTTTTCTCCCTGCTTTTGTGTTCCTAGCTTTTGTTGCATTAGTGTTATTGAGTTAAAGTAAAGAAGTTTTTGTGCTTTGGAAAGAAACCAGTTTGCTAGTGAGGGTCAATAGATAAATGATGTCGCATTGTGTTTACACAATGTGCTGCTTAGAGAAATACGTGTCAGTAATACATATTCTGTTGTTCTCACCAAAACTTAGATCTTCTTCATCTCAGTATTTTATTTCTTATGCTTTGTTTCACTTAGATCAGATCTGGATATCTCAGATGCAATGAATTATGATAGCTTTCAAACAGAGATGCTAATGCTAGAATCTACCTGAATAGAAAGTTTTTTTTTCCTTTTAAGTTAGAGAGCTATGTACTCTTAGCTAGAAATGGGTGGATAGGTTGGTAGATAGATGGTGGTGGTGGTAGTAGTAGAAGGAATAGAAAGTGGTCTTTTTTCTCTTTGTTTTTCTATAGGAAGTATGGCTATAGCAGTAGTGGTAGACGAAAGAGAAAGTAGGTTTTTTTGGGGGGGGAGTTCTGTTGAACTCTGTACAATTAGCTAGAAATGGGAGACTTTGTTCAGTTCCTTTGTTTAATGGCATATCAGTCTTCACGGGTTATTTAATGTCAAAGCCTTGAAGAAGAACAGTAGTGGTGCTATTTAACTCATAAATGGAGTGGGATAAGGAGGTTAATAATCCTTGGGGAAATGGTTGGATAAGTATATGGTGGGATAGTGGTGTTAGAAGGAAGAGAGTAGGTGTTTTTCTGTTTTTCTTTTTTCTTTTCCCCCCAGTTTCCTTTTCTATTTCTTCCTTTCTTTTTCTTTTATTTATGTTTCCTTTTTTCTTCTCTTTTCTTTTCTTTTCTTTCTCTTTAATCTCTTTTCTTTTACTTTTTTCTTTACTTTTTATTTCTATTTTTTCTTTTCTTCTATAGAATTAACTAGTACTCTTAGCTAGAAACTGGTCGATAGGTAAATAGTGATGGTTTTCTTCTTTTTTCCATAGAGTTACACTCTGTACTCATAGGTAGATGATGCTGGTGGGTGGTTGAAGGAAGAGAAATTTCTTTTTATTTTAAAATCTGAAGAACACAACTCTGTACTCAAATGTAAAAATCAGTGAGATTATTCAGTATAGAACTATGCACACCTTCAGGTTGAAAGTCCTTACATTATTTTTTTAGCTCTCCACAAGGTGAATTTAATGTGAAGTGCCCTGCAGGAAACAAGCCTCCCAAAGGACAAGTGAAAAAAAAGTGCTTAGTTCCATTGGCATTCTCCTTTGAATTGAGGGAGCATTTAGAACTGAGCTATAAATATAAAGACAAAAAAAATTGGTATTGATGCTATGCTAGTGAAAGTCCTGACTAATCTCACATACACATATAAAAAAAAAATTCTGGTTTATATTGCAATGAAGTTTTGATTCATCAGTCATTATCAACACATTAGCTATGCAATTTAAGATTTGCTCTGATTGACCAACAAATCAAGAATCTATTAACATAACAACTATACAAATTAGAATTAACTTCCACTGCCACCTTTCCTTGACAAACTTCAAACTTGCAATAAGGAGGAGAGAACTCAGTAAAGATTTAGAGACTAATTAATAGAATGGATAGACAGAAGTGGTCACAGTAGAAGGAAGATAAGAACAATAATTTCAATTTCTCCCTTTTACTATTTAAGTCTTCTATAAATTGTCCGAGGTATGACATTGCAGTGCATTTGATGGTGTGGCTCCAGTTGTGGTGTACCCATTCATTGACTAATGCTTAATTGAATTGTTAGTGATACATAGCAATACTTGGAACCATTTAACTGTGTGCAAACAAATGAATAATATTGAATATAATTATTAGTTTTAGATAGTGTTATATAATATTAATCATTTGTTTGCACACTGTAATGTAGTTACAAATATTGCTATTCAACACTAATTATTGTAGACATTTAATGAAAAGGCCTGCTAAGACCTTACTTGAGGCAAACCCATTGGTAATGCAGAATTTTGTTCACAAATCATACTGTTAAATTGAAAGAAACAGTGTTTTGAGCATACTGTGCATATTTTAGTTCTTTTGTGAATAAGGAAATATTGCGTTTGTTTTTTTTGGGTGAATTTCTAAACATTTGATCCTTTTTTTACTGCAATATTGGTCAATAATGACTTGATGTTGAGACTGTCTTGAGACTTGTTTTCCATGTTTAAATTATTGATTTTGTTGTATAAAGCTCTGGAGTTCTTGATGGACAAATTGTTAATTATGCCTTAGAGATGGTATAACATTTTGGCTAAAAAATTTTCAACGTTATGGGGAGGCAATTCCAATCCCAAAAATAATTGGTTGTAGAGGAATTCTAGGCTTATGGGTTTTTAGGAAGACAATAGAATTCTTGCGTGATAATCACTTAATGAAGACCAGAATTTGTCTTCCTTAGTGATTAGTTTTTTATTGGACTTATTAAAAATGTCTGTATATTTCTTTATGGTTTGCAGAGAAATCTGTTCATATGTGTTTTTGTCATTTTTAATTCCATTATTTCGTCGTTATAATGAGTGGAATCCATATCACCCCCGCCCAACATTTGTTAGAAGATGTGATGATAACATAATTATTCCTGGACAAATTTCTCAGTACATCTAGGTCAAGCGAAGTCCTCTCTGTTAACATGAGAGCGATAACAGTGAATAATCCTTAAATAAATCCTTTGTTGAAATTTACTATAAATAAGTAAAGTTGGTGACTGTAGCTGAGGGTTACCTGAAGACTCCCTTTTCAATAGTTATTACAGCGACATGTAGGAGAGGGTGCTACACCTTTCCCTATATTGATCCACTTACCCTTGATCCGTAACTTACAATGCTGAATATTAAGCAAGGAGGCATCAAGTACCATCTAGTATGACTTGACCTTGGATTGAACCCCGGTCTCCCTGGACATTGGCAAACACTCTAACCATTATGCCAATGGGTCAAGTATATATATATATATATATATATATATATATATATATATATGTATTAGTAAAGTTGGCGACCTTAGTCATGGCTCCCTTTTCAATAGCTACTACACTAAGGTGTAGGGAAAGGCACTACTCCTTTCCCTGGATTGCTCCACTTTACCCTTGATCCCTACCTTATATTGCTGAATGTTAAGCAAGGAGGCATTAAGTACCATTTTTTTGCATCTTTGGTATGACTCAACCTGGAATTGAACCCCGGTCTCCTGTACCCACTCGGCCAATGGGCCAGTTCATTACAAATTCTCTTATAAAAATTACTGCATACATTTTTACTCACATCATAACACAAAAATAAAAAATGGAATAACCATAGGTTTTTACCTTAGAGCTCTCAGGATTTGTACCCCCAAATTTTTAAATGATGAATTATATAAAAAAGTCCTTTGTGCAACTGCAATATCCTAACTTTTTTATACAACATGCCAAAATAAAAAGACTCAATGTTTGCAAACAAATGTTTTCCAGAAATTTAAAACAATTATTTTTTCAAAACAATTACTACTGGGCCATTGGCCTAATGAGTAGAGTGTTCGCCAATATTTTGAGAGACCAGGCATCAATCCCAGGTCGAGTCATACCAAAGACTAAGAAAATGGTACTTGATGCCACCTTGCTTAACACTCAGCATTATAAGGTACAGATAAAGGGTAAAATGGAGCAATCCAGGGAATGGAGTAGCGCCCTCCCCTACACCTCTGTGTAGTAGCTATTGAAAAAGGGGCCTTTGTGTCACCCTCAACTAAGGTCGCCAACTTTATTTATTTTTCCAATAATGAATAATTAGATAGAAATAATGTTTTACTCAACATATCAAGTACTAACATAAAAACGAACAAAACAATAATAAAAAAAAAACTTGAAATCAAAAGAATCTGCTACTCTTCAAAGACAATTGGGAATTCAATTATTAATAAAAAAAAAAATACCCGCATTGATTCTAGAGTTGGGGTTTATGAATTTTCATTTCTGAATTGTAATAAGAAATATGTTTGTGAAACTTCCCATGGTATTAATAAAGAATTTGCGAGCACAGAAGAAATTTACAAAGAGCAGACATAAATAATGGTTTGGCCAAACATAATTTGGAAACTAATCACAAATTGAATTTTAAAGATTTCAAAATATTAGTTTACATACATAATAAAACCCCCAGAAAATCATTGAATCTAGTATCATTTCAAACCACAATCCTATCAGACAGAGATTGTTTTTTTTTTCTCCATTTTTCTCCTTATTTGGTCAGATTGGTGATGAAAAGTTACTAAATCCTGTATTTAAGATAATTCAGCTTCATCATTTATAGATAGATAGATAGATAGATAGATAGAGTCGAATAAAACAGAGACAGAAAGAAGATTAACACTGATGAAGATATATTTTAGGAAATATTTATTATAGGTAGATATGAAATTAGTATGATTATTAACATTTTTTTTCATCATACCATGTGTAAAAGCATGTGCAATACCCTGCCCTCATCAGCCGCCAACCAGGGGTGATAACACAGTTTCAGTAGCTCAAGGTGGTACTGCCACTCCTGGCACTACCAACCAGCTTTTGCCACTGGACAGGGTATTTAAAAGAATTATATATATATATGTATATATATATATATACACACCAGATCAATTAAAAGCAAAGATTACATTGGACATTCATCTTCATTTTTAGAATGCAATTAGAGATTTTTAAAAATGCATTTACTTTCGCCCACTAATGTCATTATGCGTTTACAGTAACCATTTTTTGATGTTACGTAATCACATTTTATTTTAAAGTCCTTGATTCATATCAATGTTCTTAACAGGTTGGAAATAAATTCATTATCCTAATGTGACTGAATATTGTTTTCTTTGTGAAATAATATATATATATATATATATGTATTGTGTGTGTGTATTAAATGAGTATGTGTATATATATATATATATATATGTGTGTGTGTGTGTGTGTATGTATGTGTGGGAATATATATATATATTCACATATAAAAGATGTACCTTTTTTATAATGTTATTGGTTTGTTCAGTTGAATAAATTTGATTAAGATTTGTCCTTATATTCTCTGATAAAATGTTATTACTTTCAGATCACCCTTCTATAATACGTATAATATAGCCTCTTCTGGAAGAGGCTGTTTGTTTCTTGATGACATGGTGGCATTGCTGAGAAGCCAAAATAGAAGTCCATTTCATTGCATTTTCTTATAAAAAGGAAGAAATTCCATGCAATTTCTCCATTAGGTCCTTTTTTATTTATTTATTTTTTCTAGCTAAAAAGTTTTTGTAAACTGATTTCACCATCTAACTCTTGTTGAGAGCAGATAATCCTCTACTTTCTGATAAAAGGTACATTTTTCCTTATCCTATATAGAGATAATTGTCTCTCAGTAATTTTCTTCCATGTGTGCACATTAAGAATTATTCTAGAAGAGTCTAGTTTTCTCTAATATGACGGCTGTTAACATGATGATCAATAAGTAAGACTTTTGGAAGTAAAAAGATAAAACAAGATTAATTTGCTCAAAGAAATGGTATATTATATACAAGGTAAAAGCTAGGTACAAAAAAATGAGCTACCGAACTAAAAAGGGGGTAAATTTATAAGATAGAAATGCTGTTCTCTGTTATTAAATTGGTATGCTAGTTGATATATTTAGGTTTACTTAGTCTGGTGCAGTACCTGCTGTCCGTAAGTGGTCACCCATCTCAGTGAACAGGCTTATCACTTCTTAACTTCACTGATCTGACAGTAAATAACAAGGTTCAGAACCTGTTAGGTCAGATCAATGAAGTTAAGTAGTGATGAACCTGTTCAGTTCTGAGATGGGTGACCACTTAGGGACAGCTGGTATTGTTAGCAACCTAAGGCTTATGTGCCAGACTAAGTAAAGCTTAGTGAATAACACAGTTCAGAACCTATCAAGTCAAATCAAAGCTTAGGCTTTGAACTTTGTTAGTTATTAAGCTTCATTTAGTCTGACACATAAGCCTAGGGTTGCTTACAGTGCCTGCTGTCCCTAAGTGGCCACCCATCTTGGAATTAAACAGGTTTATCACAGCTTAAATTTATTCATCTGACTTAACTATTATTTAGGTTTGATTGGATCATGGGCAAAAAACAACAAAAACAGAACATAAAAAATAAACAATACAAAGAATGTAAATATTAACATACAATGAATGCAATTCTCTAAGCTCTAGGCATAAAATAACCCTAGATGGTTTGATATGCTGTTTCATTTAATCAATCAATCAATCAATCAAAATGAAACCCAACATTTTCCAGCCCAGTAAGCTGGGGCTGTAAAATACACCGACTGCATTTCTGCAGTGAGGTTAGACCCACCCCCACTGCCACCAAACGGGTATCCTAACACTAAACAATCTGATGGTGAGGTTTCAGCGCTAGAGCTTTGGAGAATATGGAGTATCCCTTCAATGCCATCACTCCCAGGTCCACTCTGGCCCGGAGAGGTAGCACCTTAAAGGGTCCTATCTATGGGTCAAATAGAACTGTTTGACATTTAAGCTGTGTGCAAACAAATGACTCATGCTAAATTGAATTGTTAGAAATAGAACTGTTTGACTATTTAACTGTGTGTAAACAAATGACTGATGTCTCATGGAATTGTTAGTGATGCACAAAAATACCGGAAACAACTGAACTGTGTGTAAATGAGTGAATAATGTAGTTGAGACTCTTACCACCACATGCAGTTTAGTGTTATACTTAATGAACCCCTTTTTTGCAGTGGGGATGGGTAGGGCTATCACCTCGGCAGGGGACACAGTCAGCATGTTCTAAACAGGGCTAAAAGGGTATGATAGATTTTTGTACCATACATTACTTGAATAATTATGTCATATTTTTTACTGAATATTTTGACCAATGGGATCTTTGTAACACCGATGGAAGAAGTGTGGGTACTTTAATGGGGACTATATTGAAAAATAAATCTAATTTGGTCACATTGCATGGACTTTTCAGTTGGCCCTTGTATGTTAAATCGAAACTTTAGAATGTAAATAGTTTTAAAAATTACATCTGATGAAATATGTTTGAAAATATTAGTTTTGTAAAGTTTGAAAAATGACACCCAATGTTTATGAATAATTCACCCCAAAATTTCCAATGCAAATATTTTAGTGGCATGCTAAAGATTCCTGAGCTATTTGTGCTATATATATATATATATATATATATATATATAACGTGTGTATGTATACTTGAACTGTGATAACCATTTTCTCCTAAACAAATCAACTCGCAAAATCAATTTTGTCGTTGTTGTTATTTCTTCTTCTGTCTCTGTCTTGCAGCTGCTGTAATTGTCAAACGTAACTTGAAGGAGTGAGGTGAACGATTCAATCTTCGACAATTTCACCAGGAAGCACTTCTCTGTAGACAAAACCTTCGCACTCACATGGACAGGAACCTTCAATAACTAGCGTATCGAGTTACTCGCGTGCAAGCCAGGTATTTGATCGACATCCCACTATGCCAAAGTGTGGCACAAGGTTTTTATAACATGGGAATCGGATGCAGTGCCGGAGCCCAGACATGCCCGGCAGCTCCAAAAATGTTGGCATTCTCCTAAAAAGGGCCCCTCGAGCCCTGCTGAAGCAGGTGAGAGCCTGGAGGAGAGACGATCTTTTGAGGCCCAAGGACTGTTATTCTTAACCACATGACACGAATGCTGGGCTTTCCTGGCACTCATGTCTATCCACAACAGCCAAGACATAGACGAGCTGATCTGTGTACCTGGGAACAGCCAGCTGAAGGGTGCCTGTCTTATATTGACTCTTTGGGGATGGCTGATTGGTACAAGTGATGCTCATTTGCTTTGGAAGCGCAAGCTAGCGAGTCTCATTTGCGTATCCCATTTCGTTGCCTATGGCAACAACAAGCGGTTCACAGCCATTTGCTGGCTTTTCCTTGTTTGCCTTCCCTGTAATCTCCACAGTGTTTACAAGATCATAGTATGATTTATTTAAGATTGATCTTATTTTCTGTTAGGGTCGTGCTACAAACGATTTCACTTTAATTGTTCTGTCACCTTTCTAATAAATGTTTCTTCCATATATTAATTTCATTTTTCCCTTTCTTCAAAAAAAAAGAAAAAAACGAGTGTCACTGTGAGTTTTATCTGGTGTGTATAGAGACTATTTCATTTTTACAATCTTGTGTCTCACCAAAAACATTTTGATATGCCATAAAACCCAACCAAACCAAATCATATATATTTTGAATATGTGTATAAAGAGGATTTGGCATTAAATAACCTACAATGTTTGATATGCCATAAAACCCAACCAAACCAAATCATATATATTTAATATATATGTATAAAGAGGATTTGGCATTAAATAGCCGACAAATGTTGATATGCCATAAAACCCAACCAAACCAAACCAAATCATATATATTTAATATACAGGGTCCCGCAGGTAAATTTGGACTATTTTCTAATTTGCATAACTTTCTAACTATTCGTCTAATGATGATGATTTTTTCTTCAAATAATATTGAAACCCAATTCTTAAAGATATTTCAATAGGGTTTGGACCGGTTTCCTTAAATATGGCGGAATTAGCATGACGGATGACCATATGTGAATTGAGACACGCTGGAAACTCTCCTTAAGACATAATCAAGAGCACTGGCTACGCAAAGAAAACAGTTTATTGAGTCCTGGCCAATTTGGATGCTGAGGGTAACGTTCAACGAAGTCGCCACAGCCCTTGCAATGATTGAAAGTGAACCAAAACTTTTCTGGCAGGATTGAAAAGGTTGATAAAGGTAGACCCAACTCAGTCAATGTCAAACTGACCAAAAAATGCAATGTTAGCCACAGAACCATCAACAGAGCAGTCATTGAAGACCTTGGGATGAGCTCTTACATGAGAAGCTGCAACCTCCTCACTGCCCGCTCAAGAGCCATCAGGGTTGAAAGATATCCAAAGCTTCTCAATCATCTCAAGAACAAAGGAGGACATGTTCGCATTTTTGTTGATGAGAAAAAGTTCATTGTGGACGAAGTGGCCAACTGCCAGAATACACGAGTTATTGCCTGTGAGCCATCAGATGTTCGTCTTGTGATGCTGAGCAAGAATCCTGCTTCTGTGATGGTTTTTGCAGCTGTGGCAAGTGATGGAAGGGTGATACCTCCTCATTTCATCAAAGCTGGACTTAAAATCAACACGGCAGAGTATTTGAATATTGTTATATATTGACCCTCAACCAAGCCGTCAATCAAGAGATGCACCTGTGTAAATAAGCAGAAGAACAGCAGAAGCAGGTGGGCATTATTCAATAATATAACCAGGGCACAGACGGTTTGAGTCAGTTGGAGATAGGATGCCAGCGTGAGAATCAGCTTACCAACTGAGGGCCGCAAGGCCCTCAGTGACCCACGGTTGAGCAACCCAGCCAAGATGAGAAAGAAGTACTGTTGGGTCAATATAGCAGTCTGTCCCAATCTCCAATTCATCTCTCACACACAACCAACATCACCCTTTCAAGAATAAAGTGTGAGAGATTATATTTTTATAAAGAAGTGTATTCGTTCATTGAATTTCGTATATTATCGTTTGATTATGTTCCGCATATATTTGTATATGTATTATGGCGATGGTTTTGAATATACAACAATATTCTGAATGATGTTTTGCTGCCCTGGATTCGTAGATATTATGATGCTACCAAAGTAATGCTTGTTCAAGACTCTGCGCCAGCACATGGAGCAAAACTAGTCCAGACTTACCTGAAGGAGAATTTTCCCTTGTTTGTCCCGAAGGACATTTGGCCCAGTAGCTCTCCAGATCTGAATGTTTGCAACTATTGGCTATTTAGCATGATTGAAAGAAAATATAATGTTAATCCACACTCTAATGTTAACTCTCTGAAAGCTTCCATTCGAAGAACATTCCGGAATCTAGATGCTGATGAAGTGAAGAGGAATTGTTCAAAGTTTTGCCTGGGGATCTCCAAAATTATTGTAGCAAAGGGGGATCATATTAAATGATTATGTTAAATAGATTGTAAGGTTTACAGAAATAAATGTTAAAATGATCATTATACCTTTTTTATCCTTTAAATCAGGGAATTTCAAAAGAAATGAAAAAGTCCCAATTTACCTGTGGGACCCTGTATATGTATAAATATGGATTTGGCATTAAATAACCTACAATGGTTGATATGCCATAAAAGCCAACCAAACCAAATCATATATATTTCATATATATGTATAAAGAGGATTTGGCATTAAATAACCTACAATGGTTGACATGCCATAAAACCCAACCAAACCAAATCATATATATTTAATAAATATGTATAAATATGGATTTGGCTTTAAATAACCTACAATGGTTGATATGCCATAAAACCCAATCAAACCAAATCATATATATTTAATAAATATGTATAAATATGGATTTGGCATTAAATAATCTACAATGGTTGATATGCCATAAAACCAAGCCAAACCAAACCATACTTTGAACAGACCTGATGACATTGGCTGATTTAGCTTTCAATGAAACCGACTCAACACCCCCAAAAATAAGAGGCAGTGAAAGATTGTTCAACTACAGTTACTGAATAAATTAGTTTAATTATTTGCATTGGTTTCATTTTGATTTTACTATATAATGGCTATCAGAGAGGTGAACGATTATAAACTAGCCTATGTTCTTCATAAAAATGTCATCCTAAAGTACTTTTTGTTATACAAAGGTTGGTCATCATCATCATCATGTCGTACCACAGGCGAGGATATCCCTGACCCTCTCTCGCCACTTCACCCTATTGTTCATTGCCTCTGGCAAGTCTTCAGGGCTACATCCCGTATCCTCACATAGCTGCTGAATGTATGTTCGAGCTGGTCATCCTGCTTTTGCCCGGCTATATGTGGGGGTCCATAGGAGTACATCACTTATGAGCTCGTCCCTGCTTCTCTAGCAGTGTCTTGCATGTCTAGTTCGTCTAACTTGGATAGTTTTCGTGATGGGAGGCAGGTGGCCGTATAGTTGGTGCCTTATGGGGTGTTGCCGCTAGGACTTGTTCAATATTGCTCGCAGCATTCTTGAGTAATTGCCGTCTAGCTTCTTCTCCAGCCATTTAGTTAGCATCCAAGTAATGCATCTATACAGCAGTATACTGCCTGGAAGAAACTGTGTTTCATTTTATCGGTCAGGTCTGATTTCCATATGATCGATAGCCTATTGATAGCTGTCTATGCCTTCGTTAGCTGTGTGTCAATGTCTTTTTCGGTTGATGAGACACTGCTTCCTAGGTAGGTGAATTTGTCTACCAGTTTCTGAGAGGCTCCGTCTAGTTTAGAGATGTCGCCTGTTTGATTATAGTACATATATTCCATTTTGTGTGCGTTGACATGGTGGCCAATGCCTGCGGCGGCTCATTCCAAACTATGCAGTAGTGTTTCGGCTTGGTTGGGTGTATTTGCCAGTATCACTACGTCATCGGCATAGTCGGCATCAGTAATTGTTTTTGCTGGGTACCTTCTGCTTCTTTTCTTTGTCAGCTCGAAGCTGTTCTCTCTGGTTTTATCAATTGATGTTCTAAGTACGTAGTCTAGACAGATGATAAAGAGGTATGGGGCTAGCGAGTCCCCTTGTAGTACTCCTGCTACAATGTCGAAGTATTCTGTGTCTCCATCTGGTGATCGTACTTTTACTTTGGTGTATCTATAGAGAATCGTTATTGCTGCTACGGTTTCTTTTGGTAGGCCGTATGTTAGTAGGATTTGTTCCAACCTACAGGCGACATTACTATTTGTCGACTTTATCAAGGCTACAAAGGTTGGTAAGTAGTGTTTATTATCATCATCATCATGTTGTGCTGCCAGCACAAATCTCCCAAACCCTCTCTTGCCACCCGTCTCTATCGTCCATTACTCCCGGGAAGTCTTCAAGGCTACATCCTGTATCAGCATAGAGCTGCTGTATATAGGTTCTAGCTGGTCATCCAACCTTTGCTTGTCTGTGTGAAGCAGTCCACTGGAGTACATCAATTATGACTTCATCCTTACTTCTCCAGCAGTGTCTCGCATGTCTGGTTCTTATAATTTAATAGTTTTTGTGATGGGTGGTAGGTGTTCAAACAGCTGCTGCTTTGTTGGGTTTTGCCCCCAGGACTTGTTCGATACAGTTTGCAGCATTTTTGTGCAATTGCTGTCAAGCTTTTTCTCCATACTTTTAGTTAGGGTCCATGTGGTGCATCCGTATAGCACTATTGACATGACCCCTGTTTGGAAAAATGTATGTTTTATTTTATCGGTTTTAACGAGCCTGTGCTCATATTTTTTTACACAGTTAAATGGTTTCAAGTATTGTTATATAACAGTTATGATTTTACATCAGTCATTTGTTTGCACCCAGGTTTGTTGGTAATTTCATTTTTAAATGAGTTACAACTAATTTGTTTGCACAATAGTATAGCTATTTTTCTAAACAGTTAGATGGTTTCACTTATTGCTGTCAAATACAACTAATTCTATTCAAAATTAATCATTTGGTTGCAAACAGTGAAGTGGTTACAAGTATTGCTATTTAACTCTGATTATTCTATTCAATATGATTCATTCATTTGCACACAGTTAAATGGTTCCATGTATTGCTTTGTATCACTTACAAGCCAATTAAACATCAGTTACACACAGTTAAATGATCAAACAGTTCTATTTCTAACAATTTGATTCAGTATAAGTCATTTGTTTGCACATAGTTTAAATGTCAAGCAGTTTTATTTGACTCACTGATAGGACCCTATTAGATACTACCCCTATGGTTCAGAGTGGACCTGGGAGTAATAGCAATGAAGGAATAGTCCATATTCCCTAAAGCTCCAGTACTGGAGCCTTGCCATCAGATGGTTTGATGTTATATCCAGGACACTCCCTGGGAAGGGATCTTACCCATCTGTAGAGATGCAGTTGGTGTATTCTACAGCCCTCCACCAGCCAATTGGGCTCTATACATTATTAAAAGTCAGTAATAGAAGTATTCTGAGCCTGAAACAACAATATCCATTGGTGAGGATCCAGTTCTGGATTTCTGGAGAGTGTAGATTACACTTTCATTACCATTACTCTTAGATCCACTCTAATTCAGAGTTAGGGTTCCATCTATGAGTCAAATAGAACTTTTCAATCATTTACTAAGGATTATTATTATCATTAGCTATTTGAACTGTACAGCTGTGGGCAAGTTGTTTGTATTAGATAGAAATACTTAATAAACAGAATTAATGTTAAATAGCAATATTTTGAAACATTTTTTCTCTGTTGGCACGTGTGAGTTCAAATCATTCCTCTTCCTTTTAGCGTTTATTTACTAATGAATTTTAAGTATGTTTGGAGACGGTCTACTGTTTGAGACAGGGGTGGGGAAGGCTAGTAATTTCATCATTTTTTTTTTCTCTTTTTTGGTGGGGTGCGTGGTGTGGTAGCTTTGGCAGCTTTAGGCTTTTACTTTTTCTTCTAAACTACTGTTAGGGCTTTAAGAATTTTAAACTTTTAGAAAAGATTCAAAAACGTTTTGCCGTGTTCACTGACATTTGGACAGAGTCATATATTCAATTTGGGTTTATAGTAAGCATGTCTTTACATTTAAAACGCGCAGTTTAAGCAATATTTTACAAACAAAAATACAGCATAACATTTTGTAAAATTCAGCATTTTAAATTAATAGGACTTAAAGACATACTGACCAATATTGAAACATTTTTTCTCTGTTGGCACGTGTGAGTTCAAATCATTCCTCTTCTTTTTAGCGTGATGTACTCTTATGGACCCCCACACATGGCCGTGCAAAAGCAGGACAACCAGCACGAACATACATTCAGCATCTATGTGAGGATACAGGATGTTGTCCTGAAGACCTGCCTAGGGTGATGAACGATAGGGAGGAGTGGCGAGAGAGGGTCAGGGATATCCGTGCTACCAGCACGACATGATGATGATGATGAGCAATATTTGAAACCATTTGACTGTGTGTAAACAAATGATTGATATTAAATAGAATTATTAGTGTTTAATAGCAATCATTCAACTGTGTGCAAACAAATGAGCTCTAACTCATTTAAAAATAAAGTTACCTACAAACTATTTGCTTACAAATTAGACACACACACACACACATATATATATAGTATTTGACATTTGATAAATTGACACAAGATAGGGTGAGTTAGTTTTCCGGTTGAGGGGGCATCTATTTTAATTACTCAACCTATTTTACTCCTAAAACTTGTCTACTCAGTGTTTGCCAATGACCTGGGAGATCAGGATTGAATCCCAGGTTGAGTCATACCAAAGACTAAAAAAATGGTACTTGATGCTGCCTTGCTTAACACTTAGCATTATAAGGTACATATCAAGGGTAAAGTGGAGCAATCCAGGGAAATGAGTAGCACCTCCCCTACAACTGAGTGTAGTTGATACTGAGAAGGAATCCTTTGGGTCACCCTTGACTCTGATCGACAACTTTTCTAAAGATATATAAAGACCCTGAATAACAAGGTTTTAATTTATATATACTTATCTAACCCCTCTGTATAAGTAGAATGTGACACAAAGTTAATTTTAAGTGAAGTATAACTGATTTGAATTCAATTTTCCTTCTCCTATACAAGTTGCTATACCAAGGTTAAAAAGCTCTGTCCCTATATACCTATAGCTACTTTTAATTGACAACTTAAAATAGGAATATACATTGGTATATATTAAATGAGGATTAGGATATTTCAAGGACATTTGGAAAAATCTGTATAGCATATTTAGGTGATAGGGTTCAATTGGTAAATTTCTTAAAACTGATATGAACTTATTTGGCAACTGATTTTTTTTCTTAAGCTCTGTAGATGATAACTTTTATTACTTTGAAAGGTTAGCTCTTGAGTCGGGTCTTATTGTCTTATCAGATCACTTGTTCAGACAAAAGGAAATTACTGGTAACAGAGAAAAGTTCCCTCCTAAGTGACACAAGCCCCGCTCATAACTCAGGTAGTAAAGTAAGTAAGTTGATGACCATAGTCGAGGGTGACCAGAAAGCTCCCTTTTTAATATCTACTACATTAAGGTGTAGGGGAGGGCACTACTCCTTTCCCTGGATAGCTCCACTTTACCCTTGATACATACCTTATATTGCTGAGTGTTAAGTAAGGAGGTATCAAGTACCATTTTTAAAGTCTTTGGTATGACGCGACAAGGGATTGAATCTAGGTCTCCCAGACCATTGGCAAACACTCTACCCACTAAGCCAATGAGCCGGTACTGGTGCAATATTGTTTACCTGTATGGGAGGAGGAGCATAACAGATTGCTCAAGCAAATGAGAATCAAGAAGACTTTAAAAGTAATGGTTAAATTGAGAAAATAATGCTGAGAAATTTGCAGCAACTTGATGATTAGTATATATTATTTTATATCTTTCTCTCACAGTTTAATATGACATATCATTTCCCATTTCTTTAAGCCATCAAAAAAGCAAAAAATTTACAAAAATTATGTTATTTACCTCTCTCTGGTGGTAGAGAAAGAATCAACCAAGATTTATAAAAAGGTATCTTCCCCTCCCCCATACTGCATTGTGACCCTTCATTCATTCATTACATTTTCTTATGCAGAGGTATTCTGTTTATAGCACCTGACTGAAAGTAATATTCTTGCTTGTCTCAGGAGGTGAGATTGTCACTTGATCTCAGACAGAATTCAATAACCATCACTTATCGTTTTCTGTTCAGTTGATGGAAAGAAGTTAATTTCCCAAAAAGTTATTACTCAAAATAATTAGATAGAGAAGAAATTGGGTCCTCTTCATTGACTGTAAGAAATTCTCAAGATATCTGCCACTTCATCATTGGGGCTTAGAATACACTGACTATATCTCCTTTGGGGAAGTAAGACTCTTCCACCCACAAAAAAATGGGTGTCTCGGGTATGACACTAAATTACATTTGATGTGTTTCTAATTCTGGAGCTCTGGGGTGTGTAGAGTACCTCTTCATTGCCATTACTCTACTCTGACTCAAAGTGGCAGTATCTGTTAGGGTCACATCTATGGGTCAAATAGATTTGTGTCAAAATTATTTGAATTGATCGGACCATGTACAAAAAACCCTCTTAAGAAGCAGCTACACAAAAAATATAAATATGAACATACGATGAATATGATTCCCTAACCTAAAGGCATAAAATAACCCTAGACTGGTGGACATGCCAATTTCGTGTATTTCAGGATTCCCTATGTACATTTCACATATATGTATCATGGTCATATTTTTGGACATGGATATGTAACATCAAGGGCAACCAGAAGGCTCCTTTTTCAATAGCTACTACACCTAGGTGTAGGGAAGAGCACTACTCCTTTCCCTGGATTGCTCCACTTTACCCTTGATACGTACCTTATATTGCTGAGTGTTAAGCAAGGTGGTATCAAGTACCATTTTTAAAGTCTTTGGTATGACACGACCTGAGATTGAACCCAGATCTCCCGGGCCGTTGACAAACACTAGCTTCAATTAAATAACCAGTTTCTTAAATATTAGTCTATTTAAGAAACTGGTTATTTAATTGAAGCTAGTGTTTGTCATATCAAGCATTTTTTGTTTGTCATATCAAGCATTTTTTAATAAAAAAAAAGAAGAAAAGAAAAGGAAAACAAAAAAGGAAAAGAAAACAAAAAAAAAAAGGAAAAGAAAACAAAAAAAAAGAAAAACTAAAAATGCAAAAAAGAAATAAAGGGAAAGAAAAATGAAAGAACAAAGACAAAAAAGGATGCAAAGAGAAAGAGAAAAAAAGGGAAAGAAAAAAGAGCAAAGATTGAACCCAGGTCTTCCGGGCAATTGGCGAACACTCTACCCACTAGGCCAATGAGCCTGTAAAAGAGTTCATAATCACAAGCAATTATTCTCAATATAAATAATTTGCACACAATTATATAGTTTCAAGTATTTCTACCTAATATATATGATTTGCACATTGTTATGTACTTTTAAGTAACTTCTTTTTTTATAATAATATATGTTCAATTAACTATTCCTCTGTTAGTGTTTCCTAAAAGGAGCTAGAGCTTTTTATTTATGGGTAAAGTTTTCCACTGTCATTTTAGAAGGAAGAAACATGCTTTAAAATCATTGCACAGTAGCCCCTGAGGGCTTAGACATTCCCAAAAGGCTCCAAATGTGAAGCCACATGAAGGCAACTGCTTCACTTCATGTCTGGGTCTTGACTGACTTTTAGAGTCTTGTTAAATTCCAGACTATGTCCACTGAGGATGTAGAATACAGACTGCACATCTGCAGCAGGGTAAGGACTCCTCCTAATGAGTGTCCTAGATATGACACTGTTGCATCTAATGGTGAGGCTCCAGTCTTGGAGTTTTGGGGAATATCTCTTCAATGCTATTACTCACAGTGTTGCGTAGCCATATACACGAATATGGCCATGTGCAAAATAGACATGTAATGTTCATAACGATAGAATATATAAAGAACAGGAATCTCAAAAACACATAACTACTTCTTGTTCAGGTACGAAACCTTTTTATTAACTTTGAGTTAAAGGCTTCGACGTAAGGAGGAGAGACACAATCTTCTATGCTGTCTTATTCATTTGGCCCCCAACTCGAGCGGCCCCCATCGAGTGCACGTTCGCCTCGCGTCTGCAAGCTCCAAAATCGATCCTTCTCATTTGGCGTCTAAAACCCGACTCTTATTTTCTTCAAATTCTCACACAAACTTCCGTGTGCTTCCGGTGTGTGATGTCACCCGCACCTTGTCACCCAGTATCGTCTCGGACTGTTATGACATCTGAGTGACACATTCATCCGCCCACGCGCACCCGCTTTAACACCTGCTTCAATCTTACACCCAACCAACCCATGTGCTGAGCCGAAAGGTTCTCAGCCTAACTAAACTCAAAGGCATGAACCGAAATCCCTCGGCTATTTCATAACAACAGGTCCACTCTAATCCAGAGTGGTAGTACCTGTTAGAGTCCCATCTATAGGTCAAATAGAATTGTTCAATCATTTACTAAAGATTACTATTATTATTAGTTATACTTGATAAATAGAATTATCAGTGTTAAATAGTAATACTTGAAGGCATTTAACTACATGTAAACAAATGATTGATATTGTATAGAATTATTAATGTTTGATAATAATACTTGAAACTCTTTAACTGTGTACAAAAAATAAGCTCTAACAACTCATTTAAAAACAAAGTCCTCTACAAACTATTTGCTCACTAATCATATATATATATATATATATATATATAGTAAGCTGGCTGACTGTAGTTGAGGTTCAATCGAAGGCTCACTTTTCAATCACTACTTCACTGAGATGTAAGGGAGGGCACTGCTCATTTCCCTAGATTGATCCACTTATCCTTGATCCATACCTTATAATGCTGAGGGATAAGTAAGGGGGTATCAAGTACCATGTAGTATGACTCAATCTTGGACTGAAACCCGGCCTCCCTGGACTCTGGTGAACACTAACCATTATGTCAATGAGTCAAGTATATATATATATATATATATATATATATATATAAAAATAAGAAAAGTTGGTGACCTTAGTCGAGGGTGACCCAAAGGCTCCCTTTTCAATAGTTACAATACCAAGGTGTAGGGGAGGGCACTACTCCTTTCCCTGAATTGCTCCATTTTACCCTTGATTCCCACCTTATATTGCTGAGTGCTAAGCAAGGAAGCATCAAGTACCATTTTTTGAGTTTTTGGTATGACTTGACCTGGGATATTGGCAAACACTCTAACCATCATGCCAATGTCCGTTATATATATATATATATATATATATATATATAATGTGCGGTTGAGCACTTAATTAATATGTAAAAATTAGAATTTATGAAATATATTCTAATTGATATGTATACATATATCTCAAAAACAAAAAAAGATCCTTCAAATAAGTATCTTTTTGTTTAAGGTTTATATTGGCCTAAAAAGTTGGATGATCGTTCCTAAAAGTCAGTTCAGTGTGAGACAATAGTTTTTGATTTTAAAGGTCAGTTAAATGTGGGACAATTGTTTTTGATTTTAAAGGTTAGCAAATTTATTTGATTTTTCAGTTGTTAACTAACTTCATCAATCATAATGATGAAAAGGGTCATTTCGTAAAACATATTTTTCTAGTCCTTATCTTGAAAGTCAATATCAAAAGGGAGATTTAATTTTGCTTCACCCTAAATGAAGACGAGCTGGGCATGGCTCATCCAGTCAGGTGAGACTGAGACTTTCTATTCTACCCCAATTGCTGTAAACCTGTTCCCATTGGTCAAAGCATCTAAAAAGGGTTTTCTCTATACATGTAAGATATACGAGGACCATTAAATAAGTTTCCCGACTTTTTTCGTATTGGCACTTTTATTGATAGTACACACATCAAACTCTAATCCCCTTTGAAGTAATCTCCTCCGGCTGCAATGCACTTGTTGTACCATTCCAACAACTTCTGGAAGGCCCCATGGAAGTCCTCTTGTGTGAGCATGTCAATGACCTTCATCAAAGCCTCTTTCATCACCTCAGTTGTCTCATAACAACAGCCTCTGAGCTTAGGGAATAACCAAAAGTCACAGGGAGCAAGCTCTGGACTATAGGGAGGGTGAGGAGTTGTCTTGATGCCCATCTTAGTCAAATAGTCTGTAACAAGGATGGAGTTGTGGACTGGTGCATTGTCCTGGTGAAAATGCCACTGACTCAATTTAAAGAGTGCTGGCCTCTTCCGACGGAATCTCTTCCTGAACTCCCTTAAAACCTCAACATAGTAACCCTAACCCTTTGGCCAATCAACTCTAGTGTATTGACTTCCTTACTCCTGCCACACCTCTCATCATCCCTCACAGACTCGCTGCCTTCCTTGAATCTCTTATGCCACTCAAAAACTCATGCTCGATTCATGCAAGATGGTCAAAAAGCAGTCTGAAGCATTCCATACATTTCTGTGGCATTTTTTCAAAGTTTAAAACAGAATTTTATTGCATATCGTTCTTCTAAAGTGTCCTCACGTCCAGATTGCATTTTTGAAATTCACCAGCTGTGATAATCAGGCTTTAGTAGGGTGTATTCCAATTGCTGCTGTAGCTGTTCATTTGAAGCTGAAATAATAAAAATTGGTCAGTCATCCCATAAGATGTATAGCAATAACATACTGAATTTTCAAGAGTCTACAACAATTTTAAATGCCTGAACAAAAAAAGTCTGGACTAAGATTGGTAGACCAATGGGAATATGACTCCTAATTGTCTCTTATTGGACAACCAATCAGAAACCGTTTTTAGTCCAGATATTCATCTATAAAAATGGGATAATTAAACGAATCCTCAGAGAGGATAAGAAAAAGGACCAAGAAGAAACTCAAGACTGCCAAAGAAACATCTAGACCCGAAGTACTCTGAACAACCTTCAGACCTTACAAAATTTCAAAGTCCCAGACTTTAGAGACGTTAGTGTTACTCTAAGTGCAACTCATCGTCACTCTTCCTCTATCGATATTCTTTCTTCTTCTGTTTGCCAGGAAAGCAAACCTCGTTTGATAGTTATTTATTGTCTCACAAATGTATTTCAATAAAAATGATTTTTTGTTGTTGTTAAACAACGGGTTTTTTTCTATTCTTTGAGTTGCAAGACAATCTAGCCACTCATATTACCTGACCATCAGAAGACGATCCGGCTGAATTGTGTCAACCCCCCTCCGGGGATCTTTCAAACACAATGTGGGCACGGAAGGATTTGACAAAACAAACAGTCAGAAGCTAATGTGGTAGTCACGAACGCAATAGCCATAACAAGTACTGTGACTAGTAGTCACACCACATTGGGCTCCATGACTAGCATAGGACCACACATATATATTTACAAAAACAGGATTTAATATTAAATAACCCACAAGAGTTGATATGCGATTAACTAACCAGACCCTCTCTCTCAAAAGAAAATGGAAAAGTTATTTCTTTTCTTGGTTAGGTCATGAACTTGTACCTTCTTGAAAATATTAATAGGATGCATGTTTCAATAGAAAAGGAAAATAATCGTGTTTATTGATAAGAAAAAGCCACAGTTATAAAATGACTTGGTAGTATCTATAAGGGGATTTTCTTTTATATATTGCAAATAGTATTTTTGTTGTTTTTAGCTTTGTTTTTTTTGGTTATTTATCAACAAACTGCAATATTATCAGCCACAGAATTTGCAGCCTTTTTTTTATGCATTATACACTTTCCGTAAAACTGTGCTAAGAACTAATACCAAACATTGTATTTAAGAGATTGTTGTGGGAAACAGTTTGGTAAGCACCAATCGATGAAATCATGGTTTACCTTGCTAGCCAATAGGTATCAATAACTTAGTTCTTTAGTTGTTCTAAAGGGTAATAAAACCGGACATTGGCATGCTGGTTAGAGTGTTTGCCAATGGCCCGGGAGACCTGGGTTCAATCCCAGATCGAGTCAGACTCAAAAAATGTTACTTGATGTCCTTGCTTAACACTCAGCATTATAAGGTATGGATGGATCAAGGGTAAAGTAGAGCAATCCAGGGAAAGGAGTAGTGCCCTCCCCTACACCTTGGTGTAGTAGCTATCGAAAAGGGAGTCTTTGGATCACCCTCGACTATGGTCACCAACTTTACTTTACTTAAGGGGTAATAATGTGCAGACTTATGCCTGTCAAATGTCATCTTTGAAAAAATACATGCAACCCCTTTTCTTTTTGTTTAATAGGTAAAAAAGCAAAAAAAACAGGAAAAGCAGCGGCCATATCGATACTGCTGTATGGATGTACTACATTTGTGTATACATCATTCATATTTGATATATTAGATAGCAATACATGTAACCACTTCACTGTGTGTAAACAAATTGAATTATTAGTATTACACAGCAATACTTGGAATCCTTTATCTGTGTGGAAATAAATGAAAAGTGTTGAATAAAATTATGACTATTAAATAGCAATACATGTAACCACTTCACTTCACAAATGATTAATATTAAATAGAATTATTATTATTGAACTGTAAAATACTTGAAACCATTTAACTCTTGGCCAACAAGAGCAAATCTTGTGTGCAAACAGATTACTCTAATTTTTTAGAAAATGAAATTACCTACAAATTATTCACTTTCAAATCACATATGAATATACATTTAACTGTGTGCAAACAAAAGATTGATGTTAAACTAAATTATCAATATTGAATAGCAATATTTGAAACCATCTGTGTGCAAACAAATGAGCTCTGGCTCATTTAAAAATGTTATCTAAAAAATATTTGTTTACAAATCATATTTGATATACTTGCAACAAGACAACTGTGTGCAAATTAGGGTTTGGTTTGGTTTGGTTTGATTGCATATCAACCATTGTAAGTTATCTAATGCCAAATCTGGTTTATTTATATATATTAGATACATATGATTCTTAAACATAAATCAATAAAGTTAAATGGTTCCAAATATTGCTATGTATCACTGTTCATTCAATCAAACATCAGTCAGTTATTTACACACATTTAAATGATCAAACAGTTCTTTTTCAAACAATTTAATTTACCATTAGTCATTTGTTAGCTCTCAGTTTAAATGTCAAACAGTTCTATTTGACCCATAGATAGGACCCTTTCAGGTGCTACCATTCGAGGCATGAGTGGACCTGGGAGCAAAGTCAATGAAAGGGTACCCCGCATTACCAAAAGTTTCAGATGGTTTAATCTCATATCCAGGACATCCATTAGGGAAGTCTTACCCTTCTGCACAGATGCAGTCAGTGTATTGTACAACCCAGTTAACTGGGTTGGTGTGCAAATTATTAGGATTAAATAGGAATTCTTTATACAATTCTGTATACAATTAAATGATTTTAGATAAATATTATAACGTGAAATTTAAAAAAAGATATAATGGAACATAGAAAATATAAATATGATTGTAATCAAGCAATTTAGAAAATAATCAAATTTCAACATTGAATAACCCATGAGGAGTTGATATGCTGTTAAATAGATGAACCAGACCAAACCAATAAATAGTTATGATAATGAAAGATTTAGAAAATAATCAAATTTCAACATTGAATAACCCATGAGGAGTTGATATGCTGTTAAATAAATAAGCCAGACAACACCAATAAATAGTTATGATAATGAAAGATTTAGAAAATAATCAAATTTCAGCATTAAATAACCCACAAGGCGTTGATATGCAGTTAAATAAATAAACCAGACAACACCAATAAATAGTTATGATAATGAAAGATTTAGAAAATAATCAAATTTCAGCATTAAATAACCCATGAGAAGTTGATTTTCCATTAACCAAACCATTTTTTCCTTAGATTATATATCAGCAATCAGCTGGAAGTCACTATCTTGTTAGTGTATGGGGGAGTGAAGCCCTAAAGTAATATAGCTGATGGATGAATTGTTGTGTTTTGAACACTTCTTTTTTTTTTTTATCTGAATGTTCAGTTAAGATAAAAAATGAAGATAATGACTGCAACTTAGATTCACCATCCAGATAAAACTAAGTGCTATATTCTTATACATATTTTTTGCACTTTACTATAGGCATTTCTACATAGGGATATTTTGTACAAATACCTTAAATTTCTCACAGTATACATGATTTAACACTGTAGCTATCCACATGGAAACATCAGCAGTTTAGATGTCATCCTGACTTTGTATAGCTTGTGAACCTGCATTCACATGTCACTATCAAGGAAGTGACTCATTAGAGAGTGTAAAATTTCTGTATTTTTCTTACAATTATGTGTAAGTAACTGAAAAGCAGAAGGAAAAAAATTAGTTAATATGAGGATCATTCCATAAATAAGGGAAATTTTTAAAGTAAAATAATCTGTTTTTATTTGTTTTTTTTTTTCACTTCTTAAATCTAAACTCTTCATTGTCTGGAATGGGTTTATAAGAAAAATATTTTGGCAGTTTGGTTTACTGCTATTTTAAATTAAGTACTCCAGGCTTGAACAGAGATCTGTTGTGAAATTTTCGCTGGCTGAGAAGTGCAAACTGTATGAAGTTTACATTAGAATGTGTGATGTGTATGGAGAGCATGTTTTAATTAAAAAAGAATTCTTTACAAATGGGCTCAGCATGAGTTTGACACTTTGAGTTTGAGGTGAAAAGACAGTCCATAGAGTGGAAATACAGTGACTCTTATCAGTCAAGAAAAAGTTCCCAGTGCAACAGTTAGTACAGAAGGTCATGCTGACACATCTTCTGGGACATAAAAGGACCAATTATGGTTGATTTCCTTGAAAAAAGTGCAAATGGAAAAATTGTTTCCTGATACTTACTTTTTAGAAAAATTCACCATTTTTATTGAATGACTCTCATCTGATGTCTATTCTCAAAATATGAGTACACTGGATACAAGGGTAGAAGATTTAGCAAACATGACAGCCCAGTCTGCATCTCTGCAGAGTGTCCTGGATATGACACTAAATCATCTAATGATGATGTTCCTGTCTTGGATCTTTGGGGAATGTGGAGTACCCCTTTATTGCCATTACTCTCTGGTCCGCTCTAACCTGGAGTGGCAGCATCTGATAGGGTCCCATCTATGAGTCAAATAGAACTGTTTGACTATTTTACAGTGTGAAAACAAATGACAGATGTTTAATTGAATTTCTAGTGCTACATAGCAATACTTCTAACCATTCAGTTGTGTGCAAACAAATGATTAATGATGAATAGACTTATTAGTGTTAGATAGCAATACTTGAAACCATTTTACTGTGTGCCAACAATAACAATACTTAATTGTGTGCAAACAAATTACTTTGACTTTTTTAAAAACAAAATTACCTACAAACTATTCATTTACAAACCATATATGAATATTTATTTAACAGTAGGCAAACAATTAAATGATGTTACATACAACTGGTTAACCATTTAACTGTGTGCAAACAAATAAGCTCTGGTTTATTCAAAAATGTTACCAACAAACAATTTTTTACAAATCATATATATATATATGTATAAGCAAGATTTGTCACTGAATAACCAAGGGTTACCAACAACAAACAATTTTTTTTACAAATTATATATATATATATATATATATATATATGTGTGTATAAGCAGGATTTGGCACTGAATAACCAAGGCTTACTAACAAACAATTTTTTTACAAATCATTTATATATATGTATAAGCAGGATTTGGCACTGAATAACCAAGGGGTGATATGCCATAAAACCTGACCAACCTACATAACAATGAGAATCTTAAATTAACTCATTTGAAAATGAAACTGTGAATGAACTTAGAGATATACAGTGTTATAGAAAAATTGATTTTATTTTGCAATAAAACTTGACCAATTCTCATTAAAATGATCTAAAATTTTAAAAGCATGTGTAGAAACTACTCTATTAAATGTTTTTTTTTTTTGCCTCAGGTATATAAATGCCACTCACTGGAAAAGAAAAGACATTTCAACACTAAACCTGAATTAGCTATACACGTGCTGTTAAAATGTAAGATTATTTCATCGAGAATTGGTCAAGTTATAACATTTTACCAAATGATATCAATTTTTCTAAAACACTCTGCATATCTAGGGTGTGTGAAAAATCACTTGACATTTAAATGAATAAAAAACTTCAATCAAAAAATGATGAAAAATGTCATCATCTAGCTGCAGTAGTTATTTAGTAAAGTTAATTGTAGCATAAGGTTAGAAATATGGGGCAACCATTGAGAATCAAAGTCACTATCAATGGTCTACTTATCTTGCTTGTTAACCATTACACCACATAAGGTGCATATTATCTAGTTACATTCTTATCCCTACCAAATTTTTTATAAAAAGTGAATTTTCTTTTAATCCAAAGATTTCAAAATTTTATAATTTCACTTGGAACATTATACAAAGTGGGTACTATTATGAAAAATTTATGATATTAAAAGAAAAAAAAACTGCTTTCTAATAGCAATTAGTTTTATTTTTTAAAAATCATATTGTTGTCATCGTCTATCTACAGGCACAATCTAGTCATATGTCATCCATGTTTCTCAGTGCACAGATTGGTTTGAGTGGCTTAGTCACTTAGTTTGTCACACCGGTCAAGGCCGATGGAAAGCCATCATCCATGTCACATGCACTAAGACCTGCACTCCTTGAACTTCAGGGAGCCATCCCCCCAAGTTGTAACCCTATCCGAAGGGGTTAGGTTTATCACCTGGCACCAGAGGTACCCCTTTTTTGGGGGAATGCTGATGGGGCCCAGGCATTTTTAGGAATGTTGGACATGTCTGGGCTACCCACTTTAAGAAAGGCCTTGTTCCACACTCTTCCGTTTGGTGGGACATACAACAAATATCATCTATCTACAGTATATAAGTAAAATACCAACTACATTTTTTTTAAATGAAAAATTAATTTTCTTTTAATCTAAAAATGCCAGGATTTTACAAGGATGAGTCAGAAGTTTTGGAATATTTTGGTTGTACATGCGCATTTGCAGCATGTATATCAGATGACCTAAGAAGTTAAAGCAGTGGAAAGTACCTGCTATGGTTGGTAGTATCATGGTAGTTGGTGTGCTAACATGTTGAGCATTTTTTCACGTTATATACAATTTGAAAGCTACACAGATAAACAGGCAACATAATTTATTTTGCAAACAGAGTCCTGACAAGTTCAAACTTCTCTGTAGTACTGCAGAAGCAACCAAAAACATTTATTGTGGAGAAAGGTGTGTAGTATTGTTTTTTGACTTGCTGCCCTACCCTGCTGGGCTGGGACACACTTCAGTCAGCTGTATTCACAGGTACATGGATCTGGTCAGATGTGTCTTGGTTCTGGTGGCAGTCGGTGGAGCCTGTCTGACATGGATTCAGGGAAGATGGAATTCATGTCATGCATGCTAAGACTGGCGCTCCTCGAGCCTCAGGGGGCCATCCTCCTAGGCTCTAACCCTCAGAGGAGGAGCTAAGTTTATCGCCTGACACCTGAGGTGCCCCTTTTTAGGAGAATACTGATGGTTACCGAGACATTTTTGGAATGTTGGGTGTGTCTGGGCTATGGTCTTGCACCTGGACCCACCTTAAAAAGGCCTTGTGCCGCACTCGTCTATTTGGTGGGGCACATGGAAAATACCTATTGTGAAGAAAACTGATGATGCAGTTGATCACAATATAGTAACTTGATGGTTCAAGAAAGTTCACTCAGGTTGCAAGAACATCAACGGTCCGAAAAGGTCAGGTAGAGCTAAACCTGTGCTTTGTGAGGCTGTGCTCAATACCAGATAGTCAAATCTAGCAAGCAGCATTTGGAGAGTTTCTGGTGAATTTGGCATTTCACAGTCCAGTGTGGTTCCATATTCTTTACAACTTTGGTAAAACCATCCAGAACTGCCTAATTGTACCTAACTTCAGCAAAATATGATAAAACTTTTGACTCACCCTCATATTTTTTCTCATGGAAGATTATACATACAGAGTGGATATTATTAGTTATTATTGATTGCAAAAAACTTTAAAACATTAAAAAAAGAAAACATACTTTCTAATACCAATTAGTTTTATTGTTTAAACATGATATTGACCAGAGATTTAAACATGAAAATAAAATTAAAGAAATCCCTGGTTGTTGGTGATCAATATTTGCTGAATATTTCTCTCCCTCTCAAAAAGAAAGAGCCTATATAATGTATCTTCTTGTCATAAGATTTGAATTTAATGAGTGCCAAGTTATTCATTAAGAAATATTAGCTTTTAGGTCTTCCATTATTGAATCACGTAAAGCTTTGGGTGTCATTTACTGCCATTTTCTCACCATTTGCCTCTTCACACTTTACTTTAACCAATTTTTGATATTTTATTATCTGCTGATTTTTTGTTCTGTTAGTTTGAATTTTATGAAATTATTTGTCTGGTCATTTAATTTGCAAATTTTGTGTATACTAATTTACAATTTACTAATTGAAATGTTGGCAATATTTGAGTAATTTTGCAAATACATCATATATAAATATATGATATGCTGTGCATTTTTTGGGGAGGTCATTATTTTATGATTATTAAATTAAAGGAGCCATTCAATAGCAATTAGACCAATGGTCTCTACTCGGTCATCTCAGATTTTGTTCAAACATGGCTCATTGGTTCTTTTGGGTCTGAAATGAACTTGTATAAAATTTTAGTTTAATTATTTGGTCACTATAGATCCAAGGATAAAGAATACTGGTTCAAAATTTTTATTTGGTCACTATGAATCCTGGAATAAAGAATACTGGTTTGAAATTTTATTTGACCATTATGAATCCAGAAGAAATAAAGAATACTAGTTTGAAATTCCGTTTGGTTGCTATGGATCTCGGAATAAAGAATGCTGGTTCAAAATTTCATTTGACCATTATGAATCCAGAAGAAATAAAGAATAATGGTTTGAAATTCCATTTGGTCACTATGGATCTTGGAATAAAGTTTAATTATTTGGTCACTATAGATCCAAGGATAAAGAATACTGGTTCAAAATTTTTATTTGGTCACTATGAATCCTGGAATAAAGAATACTGATTCAAAATTTTATTTGACCATTATGAATCCAGAAGAAATAAAGAATACTGGTTTGAAATTCCGTTTGGTCACTATGGATCTCGGAATAAAGAATACTGGTTCAAAATTTCATTTGACCATTATAAATCCAGAAAAAATAAAGAATATTGTTTGAAATTCCATTAGGTCACTATGGATCTTGAATAAAGAATGTTGGTTCAAAATAACATTGGTACTTTGGTGTTGTCATTAAGTAGTGTCACTATATAAAAAACCCTTTGATCTTTCAAGCTTTTTTAAATTCCTATATATAATGTCCCAACAATGGCCTTGATTAAAAACATGCTATTCATCTTTTGTCAGAATTTGATCTGTTAGGTTTATTTAACAGTATATCAATTTCTTATGAGTTATTTAATGCCATAATTCTATTCTTTTGTTTAATGTTTCAAGTATTCATATCTAATACAAATAATTTGTACTCAGTTTCAAGCATTACTATATAATACTAATAAGATGTACACAGATATATGGATACTAGTAATTAAAAACCAATTTGTTTGGCCTATAAATGGGACCCTATTAAGGTCATTGGATCTGGGAGTAATAGCAACAAAGAGGTACTTTACACTTCCTAGAGCTCCAGTACTGGAGCCTCACCACCAGATGCTGTTTAGTATTAGACTCAAGACTCCTCTGTTATTGCAGGTGTCTTAGCTCTCAGCAGGGGATGTGGTCACTGTATTGGGCAAACAGCTTGTTCATAAAACAAACTGTACACAGCTACTTCACAGTAAGATGGCATGCAGTCAGTTCAGAATAAAATGACTTGAACTTGAATTTGATTGGTGAATTCATCTTCCATCAAAATTAACTCTTTTTATAATCCTGTGTGTACTTGCCAGACTGGTCCACTTAGTAAATGTGATATACAATAGATGGTAAAAATGAACTATGAGTAACTGGTTGCAACATATTCTAATAAAAAAAAGGAAATATTGATGCAAATTTTTTAAACGTCTTGGTAGATAAAAATTTTTGTCAACCAACAGATCTGGTGTTCATCTTATTTTTTTCTTTTTTTTTCTCATTTTTTTTCTTTTATTTCTTTCTTCATTGCATATTTTCTTCTTTTTCTTCTCTGTGACTTTTTCTCTCAGTCTTATTTGTTTCGTTTTTTTTTCTTTCCTCTTTCTTCTTTCTTTGAATCTTTTGTCTTTCTTTTTTCTTTCTTTGCTCTTTTTTCTTTCCCTTTTTTTCTCTTTCTCTTTGCATCCTTTTTTGTCTTTGTTCTTTCATTTTTCTTTCCTTTATTTCTTTTTTGCATTTTTAGTTTTTCTTTTTTTTTTGTTTTTCTTTTCCTTTTTTTTTTCTTTTCTTTTCCTTTTTTGTTTTCCTTTTCTTTTCTTCTTTTTTTTATTAAAAAATTCTTGTGGCTATTTTTTAAAACTTAGTCTATTTAAGAAACCGGTTCATTGGCCAAGAGGGTAGAGTGTTTGTCAACAGCCCGGGAGATCTGGGTTCAATCTCAGGTCATGTCATACCAAAGACTTTAAAAATGGTACTTGATACCTCCTTGCTTAACACTCAGCAATATAAGGTATGTATCAAGGGTAAAATGGAGCAATCCAGGGAAATGAGTAGTGCCCTATACCTCAGTGTAGTAGCTATTGAAAAGGGAGCCTTCTGGTCACCTTTGACTACAGTCACCAACTTACTTACTATTTAAGAACATTATGTTTGTGGTCTTATTTATCATTTGTTTATTATCAATAAAACTTATCAATTCTGTATGTAGTAGGATTGCTGATTAAGTCATAATATTGATAAGATAATTTTATATTTTGTTTTGATTGCAGCGAAATTGTCGTTCCATTGCTTACCACTCTCCTACCATTCATTTTCTTCTCTATAGTATGGAATTAAAATCTCAAAGTTGATCTTCAGATACCTTGTGTAATGCAATGATTAACAAATTTGATGAGCAAGCCACATTTATGGCCTAGTTCTAAACCTGGAGTGGAGAATGTTTTTATGTTTATAATCACTTTCAGAAAAAGACTTCAGTATTAAATAACCTAATAAGAATTGAAACAAAAATAACAAAGAAAGCTCAGATCTGACACAAGGTCACAATTATGGGGCACCTTATGAGGATAAAACTCGGTACTCTGTTGTAATTGGTCTGTGAGACTAGCTTGCTAATCTTTCTACTTTTCCACTATAAGCTGAAAAATATCTTATTTAATTATTGACAGCAAACTAGGAAATAATCAAATCTGTCTCAGCCAAATTCAAGAAAGTCAAGACTTGACTGAATAATTTATTTCTGCTAAAAGTTCTCCCATTTTAATGTAAAGAACCCTAATAAATATTATAGATTGTTTGACACTCAGCTTAGACACAAAGAGGGTGTTAGCTTCATAAAATGTTGTATAAATGGCAATTTGCTAGCCTAATTTCTTGTTCCATTAGCCTCAAAAGCTGGAGTGGACCGAAACGCAAGGAATAGCATGAATTAATGATTTCTTGGCTAAAAATCAAGAATTGACTAATAAACCAGAAAATCATATTATTTTCATTTGATGTACTAAATTTTGGTAATATGGTAGCATTGATGTATTCTCATTTGCATAATTTGGATCAGAAATTTCTCAGCCTTTCCTCTGAAATTAGTTTTAATATTGAGGCTGTATTACTTAAGATTTCTTGTATGAGAATGGGACATTTAGTTTCCATAAAGAAGATAAGGAAGAAGATATGCTGAAAAATTTTAAAAATATGTTGTCTAAAATGTGTTTTTCTCTTTTTTCTTACCTGTTTTTCTTTTTTCTTTCCTTTTTTTCTTTCCTTTTTTTTTCTCTTTTTTTTTTCTTTTTTTTTTTCTCTTTTTTCTTTCCTTTCTCCTTTTTCTCTCCTTTTCTTTTCTCTTTTTCTTTTCCAGAGTTAGAAGCTATGAACTTATTGATGTATCTATATACAAGATGGTGCTGAAATGAGATTGACTTCACCTTTCTTCATTGAATTTTGAAAACAATTCATTACTTTTGTTCTTTTTTTTTTTAAATTCTTATTAAGTTAAAAAAAAGTGTTGGGTGGTGTAGTGGGTACTGCCAGGTTAATAGTTAACAAAAGGTTTTATTTATGGTATGATACAATAAGTGGTGTGTATAGATCAAGATAACATCTTGGTTCTGTCCTTTTTCTTATATCTCATTTTACCAAGATTTCGCTGATCTCGCCACTTTGAGAGTCTCAGTGTACTATAGGCAGGATTCTCCATGATGTAATGAATAAAGTGCTGAACTGCATCCTTCAAGTAAACTAGTTTGAACTCCAGTTGCACTATTATATTCACTTTTGGACTAATACACATGGAAAAGGCATGAACCTCCTTATCCCTCCCGAGCAATGGGTTAAATTGTATCTCTATTGCTCTTCTACGAGGATAACTTTCGCATTAAATAACCCACAAAGGTTGATATGTGATTAAACAGAGATACTATTCCATGCCATAACAAAAAAAAAAATGTTTGAAATTTTAAAAATCAAATTGTATCTTTTTAGAGAAAGGTTACAGAAAGTGGATAAGGGATGTTTCAAGTGTGTTGAACTGCTGGATGATGGAAAAGCCAAATAGCAAGTATGATTTAGGGTTCTGGGTCATCTGATTGGAGTGAAATTGGACTGAGCTCTTAAATCTTGGTATAGCAACTAATCTGGGAGAAGGAAAAAGGATTGGGCGTGTTTATATATATATATATGTGTATACGTATTCATTCATCATCATCAAACCATGCTCCTGTCGAAGTTCTCTTGTGTCAGATTTCACCTGTGTTGAAATGTAAAGCTTGGTAGCTGTGACTCAGCACTCAGTTGCATAACTAGATGAGTTACCAGTTGAAGTGAGATGCTGTTCTCTGGACAGTGATTGGTTGCTGGCCCAGGAATGGATATATTGGTGTATATATCTACCAGCTTGCTTTAGTCATGCCACAGGGTCTGTATTGAATTACAGTCTGTTTTATTTTTGTCTGCCAGCTGGTAGCTAGTTGGGGCCACTGAGCTAGTAAGTGTTTTTATTATTGTTGTTTAATCTACACGTGTGAGCAGTGACTTCTACAGCTCCCTGACTCTATCTCCATCAGTTTATGTGGTCCATTGCTCCTAGCTTGTCTTCAAGACTGCAACCACTGTTTGTACAGAGTTGATGTATGTAAGTCTCTGCTGATTGGCCAATTCTGGCATATCCATGTGTACATGTCCATAAGAAAATGTGGCTTTTTAGTTCATCCTTACTTCTCTAGCAGTGCCCAGTATATTCTATTCTTCTTACTTGGATGGTTTGTGGCCAGACAAGTGCTGTTTTGTGGCCAGACAAGTGCTGTTTTGTGGGCTATTACTTCCATGATTTATTAAAAAAAGCATGTTGCCCAGTCGACTGTGGTTGTAGAATATACCAACAGCATCTCTGCAGAGGGGTAAGCCCCCTCACCAATGAGTGTCCTGATTATCACTCTAAACAACGTGATAGTGAGGTTCCAGTAATGCTGGAGCTTCGGGGAATGCGGAGTACCCCTTCTTTGCCATCGCTTCCAGGTCCACTCTGGCCCGGAGTGGTAGCACCTGATAGGGTCCTATTTATAGGTCAAAGAGAACTAAAATGTGTAATGCTAAACTGAATTACTTGAAATAGAACTGTTTTAACATTAACTGTGTGTAAACAAAAACTATACTTATACTAAACTGAATTATTTGAATTAGAACTGTTTGACTAAACTGAATTGCTTGAAATAGAAATGATTTTGACTATTAAACTGTGTACTTATGTTAAACTGAATTGTTTGAAATAAAACAGTTCATTTGTATAAAAATAGATTCGGCATTAAATAACCTACAAAGGTTGATATGCCATAAAGCCTAAACAAATGTACAAACAAAAATAGTGTGTAACTTTCTTGTATTGTTCCCATCTAACTTTTTCCCCATGCTTTTTGATAGTCCAGGATGTGCATCCATATATTAGTACGAACTTGGCTATAGCTTGAAAGAATTCCCATTTTATTTTATCAGAAATCTGATTTCCATATCATTGAAAACCTATCAAAAACAGTTCACACCTTACCTATGTGTATGTTGACATTGCTTTCAGTAGATGAGATGTTGTTGCCAAGGTATGTGAAATGGTCTACTAATTTCAGAGGTTTGCCTCTTAAAGTGATTGCTCTTTCTTTCTTTCTTGCATTTATGAGAAGAGCTAGATCATCTTTATTGACTGTGTCTGTCACAGTTTCTGCAGGATATTATCTGCTTCTTTTCTTTTTTACTGTGAAACTATTTTCTTTTATTTGGTCTACTGATGTTTAAAATATGTAATCTAGTTGTATTATAAACATATATGGTGGGTTTATCAGTGATTTCAGGAAGGTTTTCAATCTGATTTTTGAAATTTTCTTTCCACTTCTGAAGTCTTTCTTTTTGGTTGGCAGCTTTTAGTTTTGCTCTCAAGATACTTTTCCTTCCACTGACTTCAATGCTAACCATGATTGTCTATTTTTTATCAAATTTCTGATTTTATAAATTCGGTCCTGAATGAATACTAATTGTTCTTTTTATCATGTGTTAGTTCTCTCTGGTTTTCTTAAGTTCCTGTGCATTGGCATTTGTTGGATTTCTTTCATTAAGTAAGGATGCTTTTTTATGTTAACTTGTTTTTTCCTAACTGCAATTGACTTCTATGGAACTGTACATTTGACTCTTGATTTGGTTGGTATACACTCAGCATCTGCTTCTCTATGAGCTGTAACAAAGTTTTCATATTCGTCATATTGATTACTTATATCAGTATTTTCAAATGAGGACCAGTCATATCATGAAGCTTTAATATTTTGTTTCTTATTTCTGTGTAGACTCAAGCAAATCTTTGCTGACATGATCTTGTAATTAGAAAATACTTCTGCACAATAACAATATTTATTCACTTCTTGTTGATTAATTTATAATCTAGCTGTGGTAGTTATTTTGGTTGGTGTAGATCCATAGCTTTCTCCTCTTTTTGTGGAATTTAGTGTTTAGGCATGCAAGTTTGTTCTTGAATGAAAAATCTGTGAGATATTCACTTTTACTTTTTGGCAAGTTTCGTATGAAGAATTCTTATTTCCACCTTTGCCTATTTGAGTATTCATGTCTCCAGTGATGATTAGAATGATGTATTTGTGAATGTGTCAGACAAGGTAAGATAGCCTGTCAAAGAAGGTGGGGATGTTTGTTTCATCACTGGCATTGTAAGTATTGTAGCAAGAAATGATTGTTGTGCAGGGGTTGACTTTAAATTGAGCACACATCATTCTCGGTTAGATTTTCTCTTTGCTGTTTGCTGATTTTAAGGTACAAGGATTGAGAAGCATTCTTACATCTCTTATTATAGTGTTCTCATTTCTAATTTATGCTTAGCTAATATATTTATTAATTCATATATAAAATACCCACTGCGCCAGAAGTAATCTACCGAGGTTTCACTTCTGGCTCTGTAGGTATTTTAAGTTCACTCTACTTAGTGAACTTACATTTCAGTTTAAGTGATTCTGTTGGTGTTTTTTTTCTTTTGATTTGGCATTTCAGTGCTGGTTGATTATTTTCAAGCAATATAAATGTTTTTAGTCTTTCCTATATTTATTGAATTTTTTTCACAGATGTCAGTTTGTGTAATATTTTTATTTATAAATTATATCATCTGGATTTTTTCACTCTGTCAAAATTATAGAATTGGTATAAAAATTATATATATATATATATATATATATATATATCCTCTTGTTATATATATATATATAATTATATATTGTCATCTATAGATATACTGTTTCGTTGTATCACAACTCTTCAGTGTCGCGAGACACACAGGACACTTCAAGCTGGGATTGAAACACGCCTAACTTTATGATAGACTGATAACTTTACCGCTCGGTCATTTCGGTGACCCTTCAACCAAATTTTCCTTTATAAAAAATACCATTTAATGGGAGGGAAAGCAATGTTTAGAGAATAATGCACAAATTTTGATAACTGGTTTTGTAATGTTAGCTTTCCTGATTTTCTAAACATTTAGTACTTAGCAGAACATTACTATAAAGTGATTTATGTCTAGACTGGCTTAAGATTTGTTTTTTCTTTTTGCAATATTTATTTTGTCTAGTGATTCACAACAATTCTTAATGTGTGAACTGCTAATTGAACCTAAAAGAGTCATTAATACTTTGACTGAAGATTTAGCGATCTTATGAGGTGCACTGCCTATACCAGAAATAACTGGTCTTAAAGGAATTTCAGGTTTATGAGATTTCAGAAGTACATAAATTCTAGAACTTGTAGGATGTTAATTGATAAATCCCAGGATTTGTCTTCTAGTATATATAATGAATGAATAAATTCTTTTCCTCTTGATATATATATATATATATATATATATATATATATTGTAACATTAAACATTGTTATATGTTCATTTGTAGTACATTCTGGTAATATGGTAATACTTTTTTTATTTACTAATTCTCATACGTTATCTTATAAGAAATTTCTCCATTACTCCCAAGATATTCATAGAAATTTTGAAGTACAACTCAAGATTTTTTTATAGGAATGGAACCTTTAGTTTTCATATTAAAAATTTGAAAGAGACTTCATTTAAATAAAAATATTTTTAAGTTCATGTTTTTTTAAGATATTCAGAGAATGTATTTATTTTCATATGAATGATAGGCTTAACATGTTTGATTTTTTTTATTTATTTAAACCATCTTTAAGGTGATGTTATTTTTGAAAATTTTAAATCATTTCCAAATTCTTATAAGGATTCTATAAATTTTTTGAATCTACAATAAGTATGTTAATATTTAAAAAAAAAAATTTATTTGAAAAATAAAATAAAAATTTATAATTCCGAATACATCACGTACATTTTGAAACAGACTGCTGCTAGAAATAATAGAATGCTTAGAGTTTCCTTATTTTTTCATTTGAATATATTTTTCATTTGAAAATAATTTTTCAAATGACTTCACTCAAGATATTCCTGAAGATGGTTTAAAAACAAACAAAAAATTAAACATTAAACGTTGGCATATTATTCATATATAAATACATCCTTTTTTCTTTTTTCATATTTATATATTGTCATTTTTTTTCTGTTTTCCTTTAATATATATAATGTGTGTTGCGACATGGATGAATATTTCCTATGAACTATTAGGATGTCATATCCAGTAATTTCTCTTTTTGGCATCCCTCTCAGTAATGAAAGTAACCTAGCAGTGCTCATATTCGCTTTACGTTACATGTAACTGATTGTATCATGTTAGATGATACCACCAGCAAATAACAGTCCATGTTAAATGTTGTAATCCTATTAGGTTGTAAGGAGACAATAAACGTTTCCCTTTGATATTGGGGGCATGTCAATCAGGCACTTTTTGATCATGAAAATTCCAGAATCAATCTCAGCAACTTTTGCTGCCATTCTTTGAGCATTAGGGACATTATATCTTCTCCCAGCCATAGCTTTTGTATTCAGCTTTAGTAAGACTTTTACCATTATTGTACCCTTATCATACACTGCTTGTTTATAGAACACTATGTGCACGTTTCATCTGTTACCATATTCTCGTCAGTATTTCTCATATGTATATTATACTACAAGGGGACACGCTGGCTCTGTACCTCTTTATTATTTGTCTAGACTACGTACTTAGAACATCGATTGACAAAATCAGAGAGAATGGCTTCGAGCTGATGAAGAAAAGAAGCTGAAAGTACCCCACAAAAACAATTACCGATGCCGACTACGCCGATGACATAGCGATACTGGCAAATACACCCGACCAAGCCGAAACACTACTGCATAGTTTGGAACAAGCAGCCGCAGGCATAGGCCTCTATGTTAATGCACACAAAATGGAATATATGTGCTATAATCAAACGGGGGACATCTCCACTCTAGACGGAACCCCTCTTAAACTAGTAGACAAATTCACTTACCTAGGAAGCAGCGTCGCATCAACCGAAAAGGGACATTGACACGAGGTTAACGAAAGCATGGACAGCTATCAATAGGCTATCGATTATATGGAAATCAGACCTAACCGATAAAATGAAACGCAGTTTCTTCCAGGCAGCGGTCACATCGATACTGCTATATGGCTGCACTACATGGACTCTAACAAAACGGCTGGAGAAGAAGCTAGACTGCAATTACACAAGAATGCTGTGAGCATTCTTGAACAAGTCCTGGTGACAACACCCCACAAGACACCAACTATACGGCCACCTGCCTCCCATCACGAAAACTATTCAAGTTAGACGAACCAGACATGCAGGACACTGCTGGAGAAGCAGGGACAAACTCATAAGAGATGTACTCTTATGGACCCCCACACATGGCCGTGCAAAAGCAGGATAACCAGCTCGAACATACATTCAGCAGCTATGTGAGGATACGGGATGTTGTCCTGAAGACCTGCCTAGGGCGATGATCGATAGGGAGGAGTGGCGAGAGAGGGTCAGGGATATCCGTGCTACCAGCACAACATGATGATGATGATGATGATATTATGTATATATCAAATGTTCCTATATGTGTAAATAAGCTTATGTTGTCTTAACTTCTGTTTATTCAGTGTCAGTGCATTGTTGGTTATACTAAGGCTAATATTGGAGCCTGGTGAGTGAGGACTTAACTAAATATCCTCCCTAGCACCAACCAATTCAAAATGGTCATTGGGACTGGACTGAACTGGACTGGTGATTTTTCTGGACTGAGATTTCATTGCAGCTGATTAAGAAAACACAGAATGCCATTAAAACTCCTGAAAATTGCATTTTTATGTATGTCTGTCTTTTAATGATAAAATTCTAATCCATTTTATTAAGGTGGATTTTTTAAAAACTTGAATGTAATAGACATTTTTGTCTGAAATGATGGTTACAGGTCAGAAGAGATTATGTATCTGCTAATATCAGACAGAAATGATAATTTATTTTATCTAAAGATTAAAACTTTTTTTCTCTCTGAGAATATTTCTCAGAAGAAATATTTACTGTAATTTACAGGGTGTTTTATTAAAATTGATATCATTTCAGAATCTAATAATTTGAACAATTCTTGTTCAAATGATTTCATTTACAAAGATGTGTAGAAACATCTAAAAAATTTTTCTTTTTTTTTCTTTTCAGGGAAAAAAATGCCATTCTTTGGAAAAGAGAAGGTGTTTACACAGAATTTTGAGTTATTTTTATATATGTGGTTAAAATTCAAGATTATCTGAATGAGTATTGGTCAAGTTATTACTTTCCAAAATGATATCACTTTGTTAAAAATGCTGTGTGTTTATGATATATATATCGTAAAGTTGGACGGGTTTCGATCCCGGCTTCGAGCGTCCTGCGGGTCTAGCCACACTGAAGAGTTCTGATAGAACGAAACAGTCTGTCTGTGGATAACAATATATATATATATATATATATATATAAAAGAGAGAGGGAACAATGCAATGTAATACTTATAAACAGATATAATACAATACATGTATTAGATACTTTCATGGACAGATGATTCCTTTTAATCACCATCGAGAGGGGGAATTATTTTTAGAAAATTTGCAAAATAGAAGCTATGTTCAAACAAGTCAGTTAATCATTTATAAAACAAACAAAACATGATAATTTTGATCAGCAATTTTGTGTCGTGGTGTTGTACTCCCCACATAACGGACTCACCTTCCTCCATAAATACACGTCAACGAGAACATCAGACGGAGTTTCACCTATCAGCATGACACAATCACATGTGATACCATTTGTGTAGTGGACCGATAGCCGCTACCACACTGGACTCTCAGCTTCCTATCAACTAACTACTGTTTAACCAGATTCACTTGTATCTTGTTTCTGTTATTTGAATATATATGTTTTTCTATCAAAACTTTTGTGTTCCCCGTGTCTTTCTTTGGTCAGTATCACAACACATAGTACAATAACATAGAAACAATAAAGCACTCACTTTTAATTAGGATATTTTGCAAAACAACATTTACTCAATCCTACAACATAGTGAGGCCTCCTTTTAGACATTAGGATACCATTGGTCTAATGAGTAGAGTGTTCGCCAATAGTCTGGGAGACCTGGGTTCACTCCCAGGTCGAGTCATACCAAAGACTCAAAAAATAGTACTTGATGCCTCCTTGCTTAACACTCAGCTTTATAAGGTACATATCAAAGGTAAATTGGAGCAATCCAGGGAAAGGAGTAGCGCCCTTCCCTACACCTCAGTGTAGTAGCTATTGATAAGGGAGACTTCAGGTTACCCTTGAATGCAGTCGCCAACTTTACTTTCTTACTATTCAAGGTGCAACCAATAGAAAAATACCTTACATTGAACTGTTGCTGACAACAAAAATGCTGCTATGCTTGCAAACGGGTTTTGAATCTTTAAGTAATTCTTGAAAATAAATTATCGGTGAGGTTTGAGTTCTTGGAAATATTTAATGTTTGATAAGAGAGTTAACTGTTTTCATTTTTTTCTTTCACTCAATTTCAAATTAAATAAACTGTTATTTAATGCCTGAGATTTTAATTTCTTAACTATTCTGACAGAAATAATATGGATAATTCCAGCATTTAAAAAAATAAAAAGATTTCTCCAATGGATATGATTTAGAATGAACATGTCTAATATGCAATTTGCAAACACAGATTTACTTTGAAATGTTTAAAAAAAAAAACTGCCTTTTTTCCAATTCCCTATAATCATAGATTCTGGTTTGTTTTCAGAAATTCTCAACACTGACATATTTCCCAGCAGTAATGATTAACAAAATCACCAGTTAACATTCAAAAACATTTTGAAATATTCAGTTTATTTATTTTTGAATAGAGTTGAATCAAAGAAAAAAATTCTGTTAAAAAAATATACAGCCTAAAAGCTATCAATTTAATTTATAAATAATATTTATTCTCCATCAAATCTTTCAAAGCTTGTATTTGCAATATATCAGATTCCAGTGCAGTAAATCTTTTAAGAATTTGTCAGTTACCTTTTATGATAGAATTGATTTCTGTATTTACCAAACTTTAGATCTATTTTAAAATCTAAAATTTAAAGTGCATAGTTGTGGGGCTTATGGCATAACAGCTATTGTCACAAAAAAAAGACCCAGTGATCCAAATTCAAATCCTTAACAAGGCTGTATTTCATATAGCACTAATGCCCTGAGTAAAGGTATGGATTCAACTGTTCTCCCCAACAGCTGTGGGTAAATATTTGGGTTGACTAGGCTCTTTAACCATGGTATAGCATGGCCCAGTCAGCTGTGGCTACAGAATACACCGACTGCATCTCTGCAGAGGAGTAAGACTACCCCAACAAGTGTCCCGGATATGATACTAAAAAAACTGATGGTGAAGCTCGAATAATGCTTCAGCTTAGGGGAATGCAGAGTACTCCCTTTATTGCCATCACTCTGGCCTGGAGTAGTTACACCTGATAGGGTCCTATCTATGGGTCAAATAGAAGTGTTTGATATTTAAACTGTACTCATGCTAAACTGAATTGTTAGAAATAGAACTGTTTTGACATTTAACTGTGTGTAAACAAAAAACTGTACTTATGCTAAGCTTAATTGTTTGAAATAGCGCTGTTTGGTTTGGTTTGGTTTGGTTTGTTTGGTTTTATGGCATATCAACCTTTGTAGGTTATTTAACGCCAAATCCATTTTTATGTAAATAATCTGTTCTATTGAAAACAGTTCAGTTTAGCATAAGTACACAGTTTAATTGTCAAAAACATTTCCATTTCAAACTATTCAAGCAGTTATATGTAATAATTCAGTTAAGTGTAAATACAGTTTTAATGTCGAAAAACAGTTCTATTTGAAATAATTCAGTTAAGCATAAGCACGCAGTTTAAGTGTAAGTACGGTTTAATTGTCAAAAACATTTCTATTTCAAGCTACTCAGTTTACTCAATTCATTTTAGCATAAGTATACTGTTAGTTCTAGTTAACCCATAGATAGGGCCCTATCAGGTGCTACCACTCCGGGCCAGAGTGGACTTGGGAGCGATGGTAATGAAGGGGTACTCCGCATTCCCCAATGCTCCAGCACTGCTGGAACCTCACCATCAGATTGTTTAGTGTCATATCCAGGATGAAATAGAGCTGTTTTCATATATAAAAATAGATTGGGTATTAAATAACCCACAATGGTTGGTATGCCATAAAACCAAGCCAAACCTAACCAAACTTGGTATTACAACTGGTCTAGGAGAATGAAAATTCAGAATTCAAACCAGTTGTTCTTGCTCAAAAATTGATCTTATGTCACATCCTGCTTGTGGCAGAGGAATTGGGTCAAAACATCCCCTGAATTTTTATGAAAAACTGAAATATGAAGGGAAAAATGGTTAAAGTTTGAAACCAAAGTTTATTTTATCCTCAGTATTTTTTCTCTTGGTTTGAATTCTAAAAATTTATGATATAGTGTTGCATGTCATTTAAAGGACCAAGCGAGATGGCAATGATAACCCCAATAATCAATGCATAAGGAACGCATTGAAATCCTGGATAATTTTCTCATTCTGACAGAAAATTGGTTTGGTGATGAAATCATTTTTCAGGATGATATGTATTTTGTCACAGAGCAAAGGGGATTAAAACTTTTCTTCAGGAAAGGCATATAAAATCAATGACATAGCAAGTGAAGTCTGGGTCTACATCCAATTGAAAATTTCCTATAGAAATCTTTTTAAAATGGTCTATGAGACTGTACCATCCAATAAAAAAAAAATCTTTTAAAGGAGATTCAGGAAAGTTGGAACTACTTTAACAATGAATTTTACTTTAAATTAGAGAAATCTCCAAGTGAAAGAATTGAGGCTGTCAAGGAGGGAAACTAAGTATTGATTCTAATTTTTTTGTCAATGAATTTCATAACTTTTTCCTCGATATTGGGTGATTCAAAAATATTTTGGTCTGCAAGGCTTGGAAAAAAAAATTAGAAGATTAATTTAAATAATTTAGTTGAATTTGTTTAAGGAAAAAACTAAGAACATTTATGATGCAAAAGATGAATGTTGAGTAACCAGACAATTGAAGAAATTTCACCCAGGTTGCAAGAACCTTGAACAGACAAGGTCAGGGAGGCCTAAAACCATAAATCCTGAACCCATGCTCCAAGCCAGAGAGGAAAATCTGGTGAGTCGTACTCAGAGAGTATCAATATTTGTAAAGAAATATTTTATGAAGCCAGAATGTTCAGCTATTAAAGAAATATTTTTTGCATCTTATCTTTTATTAATGTAAACATATTCCATTTGGTCATGTAACCCCCCCCCCACATTTTTCTACTTCTCCATAAACATAAGGTCTGAGGTTAATTATAATGTTAATTTAAATCACTTTGCTGAAGAATTCCATACCTATAGTATCCTATAATAATGTATGTATACTACCATATAATCTGTGTATGAGTGTGTGTGTGTGTGTGTGTATATATATATATTTGTGTGTATATAACATTTTATAGTGTGTGTGTATATATATATATATATATATATATATATATATATATATATATATAATTGAACACCCTCTGCTAAAGATTTCCATACCTATAGTATCCTATAATAATGTATGTATACTACTATATAATCTGTGTATGAGTGTGTGTTTGTGTGTGTGTATATATATATATATATATATATATATATATATATATATATTATGTATTTGTGTGTATATAACATTTTATAGAGTGTGTATATATATATATATATATATATATATATATATATATATATATATAATTGAACACCCTCTGCTAAAGATTTCCATACCTATAGTATCCTATAATAATGTATGTATAATACCATATAATCTGTGTATGAGTGTGTGTGTGTGCATATATATATATGTATATATACTATGTATTTGTGTGTATATAACATTTTATAATGTGTGTGTATATATATATATATATATATATATATATATATATATATATATAATTGAACACCCTCTGAGTATGCTAATTCCATAATTTTTTCCATAATATGTGTTCATATATATTTACACATTCCAGGGTTCTGTAGCTCTGAAGATTGTAGAGTACCTCTGCATTGCCATTACTCCCAGATCCCCTCTGACCTGGAATGATAGTATCTGTTAGGATTCTATTTATAATTCAAATAGATGCTTGAAAATTATTTGTATTAGATAGGGATACTTCATACCATATAACAGTGGAAATTATTTGTATTAAGAATAGTTATTTAAAGCTAGGATTGTTTACTGGGGATTGTAATTATTAGTTATTTGAATCCCTATAACTGTTCACAAACAAATGTTTATTATTAAATAGTAATTACTTTAAACCATATAATTGTATATAAATTATTAGGTTTGGTTTTGTTCCAAGAAGAACAGTAGTTGTACTATTTAACCCATAGCTGGGAGGATAAGGGGGTTCATACCTTTCCCAAGGGTATTTGCCCGAAAGTGAACATAATAGCGCGACTGGAGTTTGAACTCGCGTACTATGATTCCGCAGTCCATCGCTTTAACCATTACACCACGAGGACACCCCCTATAAATTATTATTATTAGATTGGAATACTTGATAAGTGTATACATATAAACTATTTATACCAAAAGTTATTAATGCAAACATGATCTCTACCATATAAAGTATTCTCTCAATTTGATTGCTAAACCCAGCCCTGTCACTTGGGGCTATAGAATACACAGACTGCATCCTCATAGAGAATTAAGACCTTTCCCCCAATGAGTATCCTGAATATGACACTAAACTGTACCAGATGGTGGAGCTCCAGTTCTGGGGCTTTGGCCAATGGGGGATAACCCTTGTCATAACTCCCAACTCCACTCTGATCCAGAGTAGTAGTACCTGTTAGGGTTCCATCTATGGGTCAAATAGAAAAATATAATCATTTTCTATGTTAGAAACTATTTAACTGTGTGCAAATAAATTATTGATATCAAATTGAATTATTGATATAAGATAGCAATGCTCAAAACCATTTAACCGTGTGCAAACAAAGGTTTGATGTTAAATTGAATCATTAGCATTACATAGCAATTCTTGGAACTATTAACTATTTGCAAATGAAGGAATAATGTTGAATAGAATTACTAGTATTAGATAGCAATACTTAAAACCATTTAACTGTGTGCAAACAAATGAGCCCTGACTTGTCTAAAATGATACCTACAAACTATGCATTTACAAATCATATATATCTAACATATATTTGTAAACAGGATTTGGTGTTAAATAACCTATAAAGGTTGATATGCCATAAAACACAACTAATCAATCAACCTATTTGCCTAAACACTTACTTGAAAACAATTGTAAATGATGTTAATGCATCATCAAAATGAAATAAAAACTTTGAAGAAGCAGCTACACAAAAAATATAAATGTATAATGCATGCAATTCCCTAACATCTAGGCATGAAATAACTCCAGATGGTTTGACATGCCATTAGAATCAATCAACAAGTTAGAATTGTCGATGTCATTCATTTTAAAAAAAAATTTTTAACGAATAAGAATCTATTGAAAGAATATTTTTATAATTTTTTTTCTCTCCATTATGTGATGGTTGTCTGAAGAGGTTGGTTTCTCATATAGAGTGACCAGCTGAAATAAATTTATAATAGCTAAATGACAGTTTGTTGAGTCTTAACCAATCATATAAATTTGTTCTGTATGAAATTTATAAATCTATTTATCAATTATCATACATTCAGCACTCCTGGAGATTTATGAGAATCTTTTTATATATTCTCAAATTGAATCATTCCACACTCATCTTCTTTGGATTATATATAAATATATATATAAAGTTTTATTCAATAAATATAGCTTATCTCCATCCAGATATGATTAAATAGTAGAGTAGACTAAGATCTTTATAATAACAATAGAAAAAGCAATTCTTTTTTCCAAGAATTTTTTGTTTTAAATGTAAACTCTACATTGTTTGAGATTGCTTTATTGCAAAAGTTATTTTAATCTAACATAAATATTTGTTTTGAGACTATTCAAAATGATGACAAATCAAACCAAGTACTCCAAGCTTGAACAGAGGTCTGTCATGAAATCTTTGATGGCTGAGAAACACAAATCATGTGAAATTTACAGAAGAATGTGTGATGTGTATAGAGGAGCATGTTTTAGTCAAAGAAATGTTTGCAAATGGGCTAAATTGTTTAAAGATCAAAATAGTATCTTAGATGAAGACAGGACCGGCAGGCCCACAATGGCAAGCACATCTGAAACCGTGGGGTTCAGGTAATGTGTTCATTTTGGCTGACAGAAGAGTGACAAAAGAAGTAATTTTTTAATAACTGGGAAGTTGTGAGTACAGCATGAAAAATGTACACACAGACACATGATTATATATATACATACTGGGTATCTCAAAATAGATGCAACCCATTAATATTATAATGATTTATTACTGAGATAAGTGCAATGGCAATCATTTAGAACATATTTGGTAAAAAATGCATCTTTTGAGCAAGAGACATCAAGTTAATATTTTTTTAAATTGTTATTATATCAGCTTCCAGTTCATGCAATCTTTTTTTTTTTGTGTTTCTTGTCTCAGTAATAAATCATTATCATATTAATGGGTATGCAACCTATTTAGAGACAAATTTAAATGATTTTGTCTCCAAATAAGTAGTGACACAAAATATTTTTTCCTCTCTTATTCCTCAAGGATTAATATTTGTTATAGTTTACTATTTTCAAATCTAAAACCAAAAAAACATAACACTATTATTAGTAGAGTTATTAGCAGTCACATGGGTCTCATGTATATTTAGACACCCTGTATATACAGTGTGTGTGTATATATATATATATATATATATAAATTTTTGTTGTAGGCCCAAAGAGAGAATAAAAATATTCTAAAATAGGTAGGTCCACAAAGAGATTTGTATTTTTTGAATAAATAAATAAATTAGAAAAATCCAAATCTTTTCATGGACCTACCTATTTTAATATATATATATATATATATATATATATATATATATATATATAAATCACTGCCACTTCAAATTAGTGTATGACCATTTCATATTTTGTAAAAGAATTAACAAACCCATTAATAGATGTGAATTTTTAAGCTCTCAAGTGTTTTAAAATCTCTGGTATAAATTTGGTGTAGTGGTTCATATCCTGTCCTTGTGATTTAAATCATCCAGAAGAAATTGGATGCATTTGACTCAAGTTGCTTACGTAAATTGAGTGACATCAAATGGAATTGACTATATGTCAAAGGAAGAGATCAGGCATAGATCACATTAGTTTACTAAACCAGCCATCATTTGCACATAGCACTTTTGTTGTTGAGGGACATGTCTTGAGAATTCCCACAACAAAACCTGTAAATCACACAGTTTAAATAGAAAGGAACAGACCAGTAGAAAGAAAGGGCTACCCAAGATATTAAATGGCAACACCTGATAGTGTTGAGTCCTCAAATGATCAACAAAAGGTAAAAGAATAACACCAGTAAACAAGCTTTGTCTCATTTTGTATGACACTGAATCAACTGAGCCTGACACAATTATTAGCTGAATTTTCCACTGAAATTATCATAATATATAGTGTTTTTCCCTATTTGTCATTGCTCTTAGTAAGTCTTCTAGATACTATCCAGTGCCTCCATAGAGCTAATGTATATATTTACCAGCCTCTCTGCATGAGCAGGATGTGACACAAGGTAAAATTTTCAAGCAGAGTTTAACAGGTTTGAATTGAGAGTTTTTCTTCTCCTTGACGGGTTGCTATCCCAAGGCTAAAGATTTTAGTCTACCCTACTATTTACCCATAGTTGGAGGGAGAATTGTTGGATTCATACCTTTCCAAAGGGTATTTTTCACTAAGTGAAATGCAAACAGTCTCATCCAGGTTTTGAACTTTGGTTGATGCGTTGATTTCCTAAGATAATAACTATTACACTACAAGCTCTTCCAAGAAGAGCTGATGTGTTCAAGTCTTTGCTTGCCGTCAACACTGGTTTATCTATGTGTAAGAGTCTATAGGAGAGCATTGCTTATGAGTTTGTCCTTACTTTACCAGCAGTGCCCAGCATGTCTTATTCATCTTACTTGAATGGTTTGTGAGATGGTTGGTAAGTGGCCGTACAGCAGTTGTTTTGTGTGGTACTCTACCCAGGATTTGTTCAAAACAGCATGTAACATTATCATGTGGTTCCCATCTAGCTTTTTCTTAGAGTTCAGGTGGTGCATTCATTCAGTAGTAATAATACAGTCACAACTTGGAAGAATTTCTGTTTTATTTTATGAGAGGAATTGGATTTCCATATGATCATCAACCTTTCAAAATCAGTTCACAGCTTTCCTATGCATTTGTTGACATTACTTTGGGTAGATGAGGTATTGCTGCTAAATAATGTGGATGGGTCAACTAATTTCAGAGCAGGGCCACTTAAATTTCTTATTGTCACTTATCTTTACTGCCAGATTAAACTCAATCACCTTTTAATGTTCATCAGTTGAGCATTAGTAAATAATTAACAACACCAACCAAATTCAAATTTGGAGGGGGGGGTTAATAATTAAGGGCCTTTCTTCAGCCTGAAATAGTAGATATATAAAAATGTATGTACACCTACAAAACAAGACAATCTGATGGTGAGGTTCCAGCAGTGCTGGAGCTTTGGGGAATGCGGAGTACCCCTTCATTGCCATCGCTCCCAGGTCTACTCTGGCCCGGATTGCCCAGTCGCGGCTGTAGAATACACTGACTGCACCTCTGCAGAGGGGTAAGAACCCCCCCTAACGAGTGTCCTAGATATGACACTAAACAATCTGATGGTGAGGTTCCAGCAGTGCTGGAGCTTTGGGGAATGCGGAGTACCCCTTCATTGCCATCGCTCCCAGGTCCACTCTGGCCTGGAGTGGTAGCACCTGATTGGGCCCTATCTATGGGTTAAATAGAATTAACAGCATACTTAGGCTAAAATGAATTGAGTAAACTGATTAGCTTGAAATAGAAATGTTTTTGACAATTAAACCGTACTTACACTTAACTGAATTATTTCAAATAGAACTATTTTTCGACATTAAAACTGTATTTACACTTAACTGAATTATTACATATAACTGCTTGAATAGTTTGAAATGGAAATGTTTTTGACAATTAAACTGTGTACTTATGCTAAACTGAACTGTTTTCAATAGAACAGATTATTTACATAAAAATGGATTTGGCATTAAATAACCTACAAAGGTTGATATGCCATAAAACCAACAAACCAAACCAAACAAAACAAAACAAGACCATTTACAAAGCGTAGAATAATTTGTCTCTTCATCTTTGTCTCAAGCACTAACTTCATTTAATAGTTACCTACAAACTATTGTCATATAATTAAGGTAATGATTTTTTTATTTTAATCATTTTTTGTTAATTATATTTTATTATTTAGTTTAAAGCTTTGAACTACTCAGGTCTCTTAGTCTTGGTGCATAGTCAGATGGTGTGCAGAAAGGATGTGATCATCATCATCTGTCATAATAAACCCCCAGACAGGAAATGGAGCTGGAGTGTGGATGACGTCATGCCCAGAAGAGATGGTACTGAGAATTTGAGGATTTTGAAAAGACACTTAGTTGAGGTAGACCAATGAAGGTAGCTGTTGAGTTTTTCGGATCTCGACCGGTAGAGATGAATTAAGTTCTTAAACACTGCAAAATGTGCCACACATAGAGGGGGTCAGTATAGTATGGTTAGCATATGCTTTTATGAGTTGTGTCTCTCTCCTTGTTTCGCTAAGGACTGAAGGGAAAGAGAAATAAACTCTTCGTACCACCTGTATTTGTATTATTATTATTGATGTATATTCATACTTTATGAGTATACAACACAATTTGCTTAAAATATCTATATAAAAACAGGATTTATCATTCAATGACACCCAAGTGTTCATATACTATTAAACATGTAACAATTAACATTCTTGAGAGAAGCCCTGTTTGCTGAGGCAGTAAAATATGCTGATTGCACCTCTGCAAAGAGGTAAGACTTCCCTCACTAACAAGGTGACCTGTTGGCAGTGAGTGGCAACCCATAATGCTTCAGGATAGGATCATGGTGGCTGAAAGTGGTCATATGACTTGAAATACTCCACCTTGGCTCTTGCTAGGCTAGACAGATGGTCAAAGAGGCCCAATCTAATTAATTAGCTGATTATGTCTACCCCTAGCACTTATATGATTGTCCTGACTATGTTCTTCAAATAGCTTTTGTGGCAAACAAGTACTCAATCCTATTTTATCTTAAAGGTACTAGAAGACAGGGGATGTCCTTGTGGTGTAATGGTTAAAACGATGGACTGCGGAATCGTAGTATGCAAGTTCGTACTCCAGTCGTGCTATTATGTTCACTTTCAGGCAAATACCCTTGGGACAGGTATGAACCTCCTTATCCTCCCAGCTATGGGTTAAATAGTACAACTACTGTTCTTCTTGGAGAATGGCTTTTGGCATTAAATAACCTATAAAGGTTGATATGCCATTAAACAAAGAAACCAAACCAAACCAAACTAGAAGACAGTGGCTGAGCATCATTCACACTTAGATATCAATAGCTGAAACCATGTAAACTGTGTACAAACAAATGATTGATATCAGATTGTATTATTATTGAATTTGGAGGTGCCTGTAGTGCAATGGTTAGCGTCACAGGATATGGACACGGCGATACGAGTTCAATTCCTGGACAAGACTGATTGCATTTCACATAGCACTAATACCCTCGGGAAAGGTATGAATCCAATTATTCTCCCTCCAGCTATGGATAAATAGTAGAACAGACTAGGTTCTTCAGCGTTGGTGAGGCAACTAGTCTAGGAGAAGGAAAACTCTGAATTCAAACCTGTTAAACTCTGCTTAAAAATTGACCTTGTGTCATATCCTGCCTGAACGGAGGGGTTGGGTAAATATGATCAGATTGAATTATTAGTATATGATAGCAATACTTGAAGCCATTTGTTTGTAAACAAATGATCAATATTAAATAGAATTATTAGTGTTAGCAATACTTGAAACTATTTAACTGTTTACAAACAAATGATCAATATTAATTTTAGAATTCAACCTGCAAACTATTTGCTTACAAATCATATATCTATAAATAGGATTTGGCATTGAATTACCCACAAAAATTGATATGTCATTAAAAAATAAAAAAAAACTAAACAAGCAAGATTTAGCATTAAATAACCCACAAGGGTTGATATGCCATTAAACTAAATAACCTAACCTCAAACAGAGAAGAAGAATAAACACTTAAATACCAATAACTGATAAATGGTGAAGTTTTACTCTGAAGAGAATGTAAGATGGATGTTTCAGGTTTCATGGCAGCACTACCCCTGGGGTTGCTTTGGTTATTAGGTTTTATGGTGTGGACAAAGTTGTGAGGTGAATGAATATCCATGTTGACCTCCAACCTTGAGCATTAAGGGATTTGAATAAAGTTCACTTAAAAGCATTTGATTAAACGGGAAGGAAACTGGCATTAAAATTTCTCTTCTGCTTGACTTGATAGACAGAACCAATCTAAAATGATTTATTTTTAATATTTCAGGCACAAATAAAATGTACCACATAGACTTGTGTAAAAGTCATATTTCTATCTGTATCGTTAACCCAGTCACTGCCAATCTCTCAGTTATAAGACGTTTACAATACTTAGTATATTTATCTTTTAGAAGGAAAGACTCTCTTTGGTGTACTGGTTAATGTGTTGGACTGTGACATTGTAGGATGTGAGTTCAAACTCCAGTTGCACTATTATATTCACTTTTGGACTAATACCGTGTTGTCTAAATTTCTGAGACGAAGCTAGTTGATTTTTATCATTAAGGGTTTTCGGACTATAATCTTCGTCTTATTTCCACAACGTTTCGGCCGATATGTCTTCCGGCCTTCTTCAGGTGTTTGTCGAACTCGGGCACCTTCATGGAACTTTGTCCTTTATTGAAACCACAGTGGTCATCTGTTCTGATTCTGTTAGCCATATTTCTGTATTGTTACTCGCCTGTAGTGAGGATTGAACCTACAACCTCCAGATGATTGTCTCCTTAGAAGCTTAGGGAACCAACACCTCTAACCATTATGCCATGTATCCTGCTGGACAATTAAGAGTGAATTTTTGGGGACTTTTAAACTTAATGTTCTTACTTGACTAGAATTACTACTATTATGCATGATTTTTTACCTGTGCTCATATTAAGATCTTTTTTTTTCATCTAGCCTTCTTAAGAAAAAAAAAATCCGATAACTCTAAATGATAAAAATGAACTTCCTTTTATTGAGAGCTATGGGTTAAATAGTACCACTTCTGTTCTTCTACAAAGAGAGCTTTGTCATTAAATAACCAATGAAGGTTGATATGCCACTGAACAAAGAAGCCAAACCAATTATATTTTAGATCCCATCAATGTCCTATTATTACAGTTTTATTTTTTTACTTTTATATTTGTCACCTCATTCCACCACTGTTTGCATTATGGTTGTCACACCGGTGAGATCAAAAACATTTTTATGTGCACATTATTTATTTTTCTGACAAAACTTTCATTACATTACCCATTTCAACTTTGGGGAACCAGTTGGAGTAGCGATTTAATTATAAACCTCTCTTATCAAGCAATTTTTTTCTTTTCTGATGGAAGATATGTTAAATATATTTCCTAAGTTTTTAGTATCATTTGATGATGAAACTTTCTAGTCCAGAGAAAGCCAACCTCTCAAATGACCTCAGGGTCAACACTCATCAATTACCCATATTTGTCCAAATAGCTTTCATGAATATTCTAAACTACCAATCTAATATATTCTAAACTCACAATCTAATATTTAACACCATGAATAGGATAGAACATTTTATTCAATTGTATATAAACTTTATGTAGCTCTGTCGGCTTTTAAAAGATTATTGCAGTATTGGTGGAGCTTAAAATATGCTGTTTCCCTTGGAAGGAGGTAACATCCCCACCCAAAGAGTTATCTTGGATATGAAAGTAAGCTACATCTGATGGTGAGGCTCCAGTTTTAGAGATATGGGGAAGTGTGGAGTTACCCTTCATTGCCATGACCCAGAGTGGTATCTGTTAGGGTCACATCCACAGACCCAAAAGATCTGTTTAAAAACCATTTGTATTTGCTAGAACTGGGTGTAAAAGAATCTCTTAAGAAACAACTGCATGAATTATATAAATATAACCATATAAAAGTAAAGTAAGTAAAGTTGGCAACCTTAGTTGAGGTTGACCCAAATGGCTCCCTTTTCAATAGCTACTACACTGAGATGTAGGAGAGGGTGCTACTCCATTCCCAGGATTTTTACCCTTGATCCTCACCTTATAGTGCTGTGTGCTAAGCAAGGCAACATCAAGTACCATTTTTTGAGTCTTTGGTATGACTCAACCTGGTATTGAACCTCTGTCTGCTGGACCATTGGCGAACACTCTACTCATTAGGCCAATGGCCCGGTACTATAACCATGTAATGAATAACCTCTTGGCATAAAATAACCTAGATGGATTGATATGCCATAAAAATCAATCATTTCTCTATTTAGATATAGATTTTAAAAGATTCACTTGTAAGTAAAGATAAATAAATGAAATGAATGAATAAATTGATTTAGAAGAAATATATTAACAGAACACATTTCTTATAGAGTTATGAGATGTTATTTCCTCCTCCTAGGCAATTCCAGGTAACCTTTTGAGTATTGGTTTTCAAAAATTAAATACATGTTGATTTACTTATACAGCTTCATATTGACAATTTGGACCATAGATTAAAGCAAGAAATAGAAAAAGTAAATGTTGAAATAATATTTGATTTTTTTTGTATTCATTGTATTTATATTAATCTTTGATCCAAGTTCTGTTAATTTTCAAACTGAAAATGAAGCTTATTGTGGTTTAACAACATGATCTCGCAAGTGAGTAATTAAAATCTATTGTCAATGTAATTAGTCATGTTCAATGTCAAATTATATCTCCGTTTATCATAACAGATTTTCTAATTATCATATATACAAGCTGTACTTAGGGAAAAATTTCACTGAATACACTGAATTTCACAGAATACATGAACTTGAATGATAATACTGAGATGAATTATTGATGATTTCTATTTTGAATTTTGACTGATTTTTGTATTCATTTTATTAATGATAATATTAATCTTTGATCCAAATTTTGTCAATTTTGAAACTGAAATTGAACATTGTGATTTATTCAAAACTTTATTTCATTACTGAAGTCAAAAGAGTCATTTTTATGGTGCTGCAAGGGGACACAATTGTCTCATACCTGTTTATTATCTGCCTAGACTACATGTTTAGAGAGTTTATAGATTTAATGAAAGAAAACAGTTTCAAGCTGGCAAAAGAAAGAAGCAGAAGATACTCCCGCACAAACTATTATGGACGTGGACTGCATTGATGACAAAGCGCTTCTAGCAAATCCACCCACCCAAGCCAAATGCCTGCTACATAGTCTGGAATGAGCAGATGGCATAGACCTCCATATCAATGCAGACAAGACAGAATACATATGCTTTAATCAAAGAGGTGACATCTCCATACTAAAGAGTGATCCACTGAAACTAGTGGACAAGTTCCTCTACTTTGGAAGCAGCATCTCATCAACCGAGAAGGACATCAACACTCCACTAGGAAAGGCATGGACAGCTATTGATAGGCTATCAGTCATATGGAAGTCAGACCTGACTGATAAAATAAAACACAGATTTTTCCAAGCAGCGGTTGTGTCGATACTGCTATATGGATGCACCACATGGACCTTAACTAAATGTGTGAAGAAAAAGCTTGACAGCAATTACACAAGAATGCTGGGAGCCATACTGAACAAGTCCTGGAGGCAATACCCCACAAAACAGCAGCTGTACGGCCTCCTATCACCCATCACGAAAACTATCCTAGTTAGATGAACCAGACATGTAGGACACTGCTGGAGAAGTAAGGGCGAACTCAGAAGTGATGTACTTCTATTGACCCCTTCACATAGACAAGCAAAGATTGAATGACCAGCTAGAACCTATCTTCGGGAGTTCTGTACTGATCATATTTACCAACCCCTCCGCTCGGGCAGGATATGACACAAGGTCAATTTTTAAGCAGAGTTTAACAGGTTTGAATTCAGAGTTTTCCTTCTCCTAGACTAGTTGCCTCACCAACACTGAAGAACCTAGTCTGCCCTACTGTTTACCCATAGCTGGAGGGAGAATAATTGGATTCATACCTTTCCCAAGGGTATTAGTGCTATGTGAAATGCAACCAGCCTCGTCCAGGATTTGAACTCGTGTCGCCATGTTCATTTCCTACGACGATAACCATTACACCACGGGCACCTCCAAATGTTCTGTGCTGATACAGGATGTAGCTTAGAGGATTTGCCAGGAGCGATGGATGATAGAGACGGGAGGCGAGAGAGGGTCAGGGAAATTCATGCTAGTGGCGTAACATGATGATAAATGTATCAGTTTACAATAACAACAGTATATCTAATTATTTAGTTTAAAAAAACAAAAGATAAAACATTGGCACATTATACATTCTCTGAATATCTTGTTTTTCTACATTTTACATTTACATACTGTCAGATTTTATTTACAGTTTTTTCTGATATCTTCTCTATGGAAAAAAAAAAACCCAGACATGAATGACTTAAAAATGATTCGGAAATGTAAAAAATCATTTCTCTCTGCACACTTTTAAAAACAAGAAAAACTTTATAAAAAACTGCTTATAGCCCATTGGCCCAGTAAGTGGAGTGTTTACAAATGGCCCGAGAGACTGGGGTTCAATCCTAGGTTGAGTCATACCGAAAACTCAAAAGATGGTACTTGATACCTCCTTGCTTAACACTTGGCATTATAAGGTATGTATCAAGGGTAAAGTGCAGCAATCTAGAGAAAGAAGTCATGCCCTCCCTTACACCTTAGTGTAGTAGTTATTGAAAAGGGAGCCTTCAAGTCACCCTTGACTACAGTTACCAATCTTACTTATTTATATATATATATTTATATATATATGAGAATAAAGATTATTTTAAAAGTGTTGAATAAATCAAAAAGTATATGAATACTGGCCTACAGAGCTGTATAAACACTAAAAATAATGAATATCTTATCTTCTGACTATTTTTTCATAACTATAAGTTTCTTATCTGTTCTATAGATGTAAAATTTGGTTGTCACTTCATTTTCTTTTATCACCAAAATTGTGCAGAGATCAATCCACGCTACATTCAAGATGAATAACCACTAAATGACTTCCTTTAGTCCTCACGGCATCCTGCACTTTCAGGTGGGCAGTTGTGCTCCAACCAGAAGCCTGAGTTTGCACTCCCAACATCCTAGCTCTTCACATCATGAGCAAACCAATTATCAATTCTGAGCATGCATCCCAGATCTCTTACAAATGGTGGCTTTGTATGCCATGCACTGCAGATGTTTTGAATCAAGTGAGTGTGAATGTCTATTGTTACAATAGAATAGGAGACTTGACCATCTGATAAAACTATTTTGAGTAAAATAAAACTAAATAAGATTTTAAAAACTTAGATGCTGTATTAACTATACTGTTGCCCAGGAAACCTCACGTACTTCAGCTCAGCCAAAATCTTTTATATCAGAAATCCTTCTTAGAACATGAGGATATATGATTAATATAGAACTTTGGGTTTGGGGTTGATAGGAAAAAAAAACTAGTATAGACAGACAATGCTAGTATGTTGTATATTGATTTTAATATTAAATATCTTCATCTCTTTGACTGTAACCAGATTTATTATTTTTATACATATTGGACAATATCATAATGATAATAAGAGCACATTGATAAATGGATAAAACATCTTCAAACATTGACTCAAAATGTTTTTAACATCTAACTAAACTAACCTTAAAATACTGCTTTGAAATTGGATGGACAGTTATGCATTGGCTTGTAAGAATCTAAATGGATAAAACATCTTCAAACATTGACTCAAAATGTTTTTAACATCTAACTAAACCTACCTCAAAATACTGCTTTGAAATTGAATGGACGTATATGCATTGCCACATTAGAATCTAGATATTAAAAATCACAGGATCAAATATTTAATAAAAACAGTTTGAAATGTGTCTCATTCATGCCTTACAGATGTGTCTCACAAGTAGGGCTTACTGTCAGATAGTCATGAGATCAAAAAGAAGTCAGTTAATAAGATTTTAAATACCAAAATAAAAATCATCAATCAACTAAAGGATATTCTATGTTTATTGGTGATTATTTTGTACTTTTTTTATGGCATGTCTTCTATTTTAAAAACTTAAAAAATACTTTTTTTCACAAAAACTTTTCTCTTGATGATGACCTAAGGTCAAAATGAATTGAATTTCTTTTCTTTGCAATCCCCCAATTAAAATAACTTCTGAAATGGCTGTTAGATTGTTCACATAATAATCCTTGTCATTGTTTACATTGTGGCTGGTTGCTATCTCATCATGTTATTTCATTGACTCAAGGGAACATTAAATTACATGTGAAGGTGAGGGTCCAGTCTTAAAGTTTGAGGAATGTGGAGTATTCATTACCATTACTCACAGTTCCACTCTGACTTTGAGTGGTAATACCAATTAGGGTCCAACTATGGGTCAAATAAAAGTTGGCAACCACAGTCGAGGGTAACCTTAAATCTCCCCTTTCAATAGCTACTACACTGAGGTGTAGGGAAGGGCGCTACTCCTTTCCTTGGATTGCTCCACTTTACCCTTGATATGTACCTTATAATGCTGAGTGTTAAGCAAGGTGGCTTCAAGTACCATTTTCTGAGTCCTTGGTATGACTTGACCTGGGATTGAACTCTGGTCTCCTGGACCTTGGGCAAACACTCTACTCATTAGACCAATGGCCTGGTATGGGTCAAATAGAACTATTTAATTGTTTACTAAAGATTATTATTGCTTATTTGAAACTATTCAGCTATGTGCAAATTTTTCGACTCATTGATCTAGTGGGTAGAGTGTTCAGCAATGGTCTGGGAGACCTGAATTCAATCGCAGGTTGCGTCATACCAAAGACTTTAAAAATAGTACTTGATACTTCTTTGCTTAACACACAGCAATATAAGGTATGTATCAAGGGTAAAGTGGAGCAATCCAGGGAAAGGAGTAATCCTATTTACCAACCCCTCCGCTCGGGCAGGATATGACACAAGGTCAATTTTTAAGCGGAGTTTAACAGGTTTGAATTCGGAGTTTTCCTTCTCCTAGACTAGTCGCCTCACCAAGGCTGAAGAACCTAGTCTGCCCTACTATTTACCCATAGCTGGAGGGAGAATATTTGGATTCATACCTTTCCCAAGGGTATTAGTGCTATGTGAAATGTAATCAGGCTCGTCCAGGATTTGAACTCGTGTCGTCGTGTCCACATCCAGCGACGGTAACCATTACACCACGGGCACCTCCAAAAGGAGTAGTGCCCTCCTCTACACCTCAGTGTAGTAACTATTGAAAAGGGAACTTTCAGGTTGCCTTCGACTATGGTTGCCAACTACTACTATTAGTGTTAAACAATGATACTTGTGATTATTCAACTGAGTGCAAACAAATGAGCTCTAACTCTGTGGTCTGAAAATGGTTCACAATAAAAAATCATACTCTCTTAGTGTTTCTTTCTATGCTCGCAAGAGTCCAGTTGGTAGGGGCTGTAGAATACACTGACTGCATCTCTGCAGAGGGTTAAGACCCCTCCTCCTCTTAATGAGTGTCCCAAATATAACACTTACCAAACTGATGGTGAGGCTCTAGTAATGCTGGAGCTTTGGGGAATGCAGAATACCCTTTCATTGCCATCACTCCCAGGTCTACTCTGGCCCGGAGTAGTAGTACTTGAAAGATCTCTATCTATGGGTCAAATAGAACTATTTTAAATTCAAACTGAGTGCAAACAAATGTCTTTTGATAAATTGAATTATTTGAAATAGAACTGTTTGATCATTTAACTGTGTGTAAACAAATGACTGATATTTAATTGAATTGTTCATGATACATAGCTATACATGGAACTATTTAACTGTGTGCAAACGAATGAGTAATGTTGAATAATTAGTGTTAAATAGCAATACATGTAACCTCCTCACTGTGCGCTAACAAATGATTAATATTGAATAAAATTATAAGTATTAGATAGCAATAATCAAAACCATTTTACTGTGTTGAAACAATAGCAATAATAGTGTTCAAACAAATTAGTCCTAATTCATTTTAAAATGAAATTATCGATAAACTAATATCTTAAATATCATGTACACCAATTCAAATGTGTGCAAACAAATGACTGATGTTAAATTGTTACTGTTACATTGCAATACCTATGGTGTAATGGTTATTGTTGTCAGAAATGGACATGGCAACACGAGTTCAAATCCTGAACCAGACTGATTGCATTTCACATAGCACTAATACCCTTGGGAAAGGTATGAATCCAATTATTCTCCCTCCAGCTATGGGTAAATAGTATGGCAGACTAGGTTCTTTAGCATTGGTGAGGCAACTAGTCTAGGAGAAGGAAAACTCTGAATTCAAACCTGTTAAACTCCGCTTAAAAATTGACCTTGTGTCATATCCTGCCCGAGCGGAGGGGTTGGTAAATATGGGTTACATAGCAATACTTGAAACCATTTAACTGTGTGCAAAATAAATGAACTCAGGAAAGTTTTAAAATGTATCTACAACTCATATTTTTATATATATGAAAAACCAGTATTTGGCATTAAATGACCCCCTATGGTTTGTATGCCATAAAACCAAAACAAACTAAACCAATCTATGCTTTCAAATAGTTCATGTTTGCCTTTCTGGGTAAAAAAGCATTGATTATCTTTTTCTTAGTCTTTTATACATGTTGTTACTCTAATCATGCTCCCACTCAATTCTGGTCTAATGCATATAAAATATCCATTCACGTTTGACTTCACTTTTCTCCTTTTTTCTTTCCTTTGGGATACGTGGTTTGGTTCAGGTGCCCGGGTGTATGAGGGTAGAAATTGACAGGCAGTGTGAAAGTGCCAGGTGTTCTAAGGAGACTCTTGGGGGTCCAGCATTGCTGATGAGAAATTGAATTAGTTTTACCGTAGGAAACTTACAACTTACAATATTTAAACTACAAACTCAATTAAAAATAAAGTTACCTACAAACTATTCACTAACAAATCACCCTCTTTCTCTCTCTTTATGCATATATATATATTTGAGTCAACCGGGTTTCTCTCTCTTTATATATATATATATATATATATATATATATATATAAGTCAACCGGATTCCTCTCTCTTTATATATATATATATATATATATATATATATATATATATATATATATATATATATATATATATTTGAGTTAACCGGGTTTCGATCCCAGCTTCGGTAATCTAGCCTGTCTAGCCACACTGATGAGTTCTGATAGAATGAAACAGATCTGTCTGTGGATGACAATATATATATATATATATATATATATATATATATATATATATATTGCATTAAATAACCCACAAGGGTTAATATATCATAAACCCCCCTCAAACCAAACTTGACTTAAGGGAAACAGCATTCCAGATCTTTGAGATTGCTTTTCTGGTTCTACAAAAGTGACAAGTAGAGCACTATTAGAAGTGCTCAAGTAGATCTTCCTATTTTGATCAAAGCATCAGTCACCTGATTCTTGTCATCACACTTTATCCAACATACTTCTCTCTCCTTCTTGAAAAACATTTCTCTTAGCCTTGTGATCAATATTCAAAATTCCAACAGTTTGTATTTATGATACTACCTAGAAGAGTGTTTGTGTGAGTGTGAGTATATATATATATATATATAGTGTTCTTAGCATAATGGCTATTATTGTATTTAACAGTCTTTGTATTGATAAGAGAATTGTCCTTTGAGTTTGAGGTAAATGTGTGGTAATACAATCTATTAAGTAGTAATCATTTGATAAGTTTAGATTAATTCAGCGATCCAAGTTCAAACCCTGAACAAGGCTGTTAATGTTTCACTTTACATGAATCCATCAATTCTTCTTCTAGTTATGGGTAGATAATTGGCAAACTGGTCTCTTTAGCTTTGATAAGAAAACCAATGTAGGAGAAGGAACACTGAATTCTAACTAGCAGTCACTATCAAGTCTCTATCATCTATTGCTCCTGGGAGGTCCTTTAGTTTAAATCCAGTATTGTTGGGTGACTAGCACTGGCATGTCCATGTGTAGAAGTTCACAAGAGAACATTACCTCTGTATTTGTCCCTACTTTTCTATCTGTACCCCACATTTTCTTCATTTTAGGTGGAGAGTTTGTGAAATGGGATGCAGGTGGCTGCATAATTGCTGTTTTGTTGAGTGTTGCTTCCAGGATTGGTTCAAAAAAGCACACTACTTAAAACTTGACCTTGTGTTATATTGTACTTGTGGTGAAGGCATTGACTAAATTCCCCCCCCACACACACTATATATATATATATATATATATATATATATATATAAATATAAAAATATGTGAGTATATATATATATATATATATATATATATATATATATATATCAAATGTGTTACAGCTGATGACTTTAACATTTTGACTTGTCATTGTCCTGATCAGAAATTTGTTATTGGTAGATTATGAATCTATGAATATAAACAAGATTTGAAAAGTGTGTCAATACCTAATGTGAGTCTTATAATACTCCCATCACTTCTCATAATTGTGGTTCAGTTAAAGAAAAATATGGCAAACGAAATTGTCCTGGTGATTTTTAATGAATTTGAAGAGCAGAAAAAATGCATTTAGCTGTAAAAGTTGAACAGAAAGGTTGAAGGCTTAACATCTGCTTAGAACAAAGTCTGAATGTGAAAACAAAAACAGCTATAATTGCTATATTTCCAAATTAAAGCATTTAAAATGTATTGCTCTGATAGAAATCTTGCTATGATGTGCTATTTTAATCTAGATAAATAATTAGGAGGGTGCGATTATTACTGTTAAATATTTGTAAAACTTATTTTACATGATAAAACAATCTTTTTTACTTATGTGTCATTCTGACTAAAAAAAACTATGTCTGCCACTAGGCTTCTAGACTGTCACTTCCAGAACAGAGGCAGTGACTCCACTCAACTGTTGCCATAGTGATTGTAAGTAAGTAAGTAAAGTTAGCGACCATAGTCGAGGGTGACCCGAAGGCTCCCTTTTCGATAGCTACTACACCAAGGTGTAGGGGAGGGCGCTACTCCATTCCCTGGATTGCTCCACTTTACCCTTGAACCGTACCTTATAATGCTGAGTGTTAAGCAAGGTGGTATCAAGTTCCATTTTTAAAGTCTTTGGTATGACTCAACCTGGGATTGAACCCAGGTCTCCCGGGCCATTGGCGAACACTCTAACCGCTGGGCCAATGTCCCGGTGTAAGTGATTGTAGCAGGATTTAATAGTCTCTACATACTGTGGATCTGTATCTGAGTGCAAGATTATATAGAAGACATACTCTGGTAACAGTATTTATGTTCTCTTTGGATTTAATATCTATTCTTAAGACTTCCCATTCTCTCCCCTGGTTCTAAATAAAACTATACAACTGTTATTTTGCTATCATATACAGAGTGCAACAGAAATATGTCCCACATTCTAAACTGTCATCTGTGTGGTACAAGTGAAATTAGGCAAATGAAAATGGTAGCTCCAACTTGCTCATCTCTTACCATTTTTTTCATATAAGATCATGGCTTGTATTAGTGCACACTGTGTATTTTCTGTTGAAATGCATTTTTTTGAATCTGTCATTGCTACACAGAGAGCTTTTCATATTTATTTCATGATACTGTTCCGGATAGAAAATTAATTCTGTCATGTATTGAAAATTCTCTCTAGAACCGCATCATTCTAATGTAACATGAAATGAGCACAGAACGTTTTTTGTATAACAATTACAGATTCACCAGTTTTAAAAAATGTTTCAAATGTAAATTTACAGTGTGCACTGATCAAAGCTAGGATCGTTACTAATTTTATTGGAAAAACTCATTGACCTAGTGGGTAGAGTGTTTGCCAATGGTCCGGGAGACCGGGGTTCAATCCCAGGTCGAGTCATACCAAAGACTTAAAAAATGGTACTTGATACCTCCTTGCTTTACACTCAGCATTATAAGGTACGTATCAAGGGTAAAGTGGAGCAATCCAGGGAAAAGAGTAGCACCTTCCCCTACGCCTCAGTGTAGTAGCAACCGAAAAGGGAGCCTTCAGGTTGTCCTCGACTACGGTCGCCAACTTACTTGTAATATACAGGTAACAGTGTAAAATGTGGGACGTATTTCTAATGCACTTTGTATCACCCATCATAAGGATGAACTGGATATAAAATACAAATTAATATCTTGAGTAACAAAAGTATGAAGGAATTTAATGTAAGTATTCTTAGAATGTTAATAACCTTACTTAAAAACAATAACTTTCAGTGTAACAAGATTTTCTTTTTTCTTGTTTCTGACCTGAAAATATTATTTCCCAATTGCTTATGCTAAAATTATAAAGGTCAATCAATAAATAAGGGAAATTCTAATCTCACAGAAATTTGGTTTGTTTTTATAGCATACCAATCATTGTAGGTTATTTGATGCCGAATCCATTTTTATCTATATAAATAGTTCTATTTCAAACAATTCAGTTTAACATAAATACACGGTTTAAATGTCAAAACAGATCTATTTCAAGTATGCAGTTTAAATGTCAAAACAGTTTTGTTTTAAATAATTCAGTTTCGCATTAGTACACAGTTTAAATGTCAAAAACAGTTCTATTTCAAAAAATTCAGTGTAGCATAAAAACAGTTTTTTGTTTATAGACACTTAAGTGTAAAAACAATTCTATTTCAAACTATTCAGTTTAGCATTAGTACACTATTTAGTTCTAATTGATCCACAGATTGGACCCTATCAGGTGCTACCTCACCAGGCCAGAGTAAACCCAAGAGCGATGGCAATTAATGAGTTATCCGTATTCCCCATAGCTCAAGCATTGCTGAAGCCTCACCATCAGATTGTTTAGTGTCATATAACAGGACACACACTGGGGGATTCTTACCCCTCTGCAGAGATGCAGTCGGTGTATTCTACAGCCCCAGTCGACTGGTCCAACGAAAATTTGTTTTTGAGGTTATTCCAAATTGATGTCAAATCAAAAAGTGCTGCAGGCTTAAACAGAGGTTTTTTCATCAAATTTTTATTTGGATGAGAAGTGCAAACCATTGTAAATTTGCAGAAGACTGTGTGATCTATGTGGAAAATCATGTTTTAGTCAATGTTTAAAAATGAGCTAAACCTGTATTTGCCACTATAACACATCACTCAAATAAGTCCCGGGCCTGACATATAGATGGCGCCACTTATAAAAAATCCAAATAATTTTTATAAAGTACTAACCTTCAAATAATAAGTGGGAAAATTTGTGCCCAATCGGATTGTTAGTTTACAAATTACAGTTATTTAATTGAAGCTAGTGTTCGCCAATGGTCCAGGAGACCTGGTTTCAATCCCAGGTCGCGTCATACCAAATACTTTAAAAATGGTACTTGATACCAACTTGCTTAACACTCAGCAGTATAAGGTACGTATCAAGGGTAAAGTGGAGCCATCCAGGGTGTAGTAGCTATTGAAAAGGGAGCCTTCTGGTCGCCCTCGACTACAGTTGCCAACTTTACTTACTTTTTACTTACTGTTGCAAATTTTCAAAACAATGGAAAAATCTGAATTTCGAATTTCCTTCTGATGGGAAAAAACTTTTCAAGCAAAGCAATAACTTGATGGGTATTATTCGAACTCTGCTTTGTCAGAAACAACACTTAGGAAGTGGTATGCTGAAATTAAACGCGGTCGTAGAGACATAAATGATGCTGAACGCTGAGCTTGTCCAAATTCGGCAGTTGTCTCGGAAAACACCAAAAAACCCCACATACTCGTTTAGGCCGATCGTAAATTGAAGTTGTGTGAGATAGCAGAGGAGTTGATGATGATATAAGAAGGCAGTGTATCCGCCATTTTGTATGAACATTAGTCAATGAGAAACCTGTGTTTAAAGTGGGTGCTATGTTTGTTCACAGTCGATCAAAAACAACATAGCGTCGACCATTCAAAGCGTTGTTTGCAACTGTTTCAATGCAACAAAAAGGAGTTTTTGCGTAAATATGTGACAATAGATGAAACATGGATCCATCACTTCACTCTAGAGTCAAATCGGCAGTCAGCTGAGTGGACAGCAGCATGTGATAGCCGTCCAAAGCGACCAAAGACGCAAACATCAGCAGGCAAGGTTTTGGCCTGTGTATTTTGTTCATTGATTATCTTGAGAAAGGAAGAACCATCAATAGCAAATATCATATAGCATTATTGGTGATTTTGAAGGAAGAAATCTCCAAAAGACGGCCACAAATGAAGAAGAAAAAGTGCTCTATCACCAAGACAATGCACCGTGTCACAAATCGATCGCAACGAAGGCAAAACTACATGAATTGCTATTCGAACTGCTTCTGCACTCGCCCTATTCACTAGATCAGGCCCTCAGCGACTACTGGCTGTTTGAAGACCTCAAAAGAATGCTCCAGGGAAAGAGATGTGGCACCAGCGAAGAAGTGGTATCAGAAACTGAGGCGTATTTTGCGGCCAAAGACAAATCTTTCGACAAAAATGGCACTGAATTGTTAGAGAAGTGTTGGAATCAGTGTATCACCCTAGAAGGAGACTATGTAGAAAAAACAAGATAAATTGTGTTTATTTTCATTTTATTTTATATTGCAAATCCTAATGTATGCATACACATATATACGTAAAAAGACTTGTAGGAATTCAATAATTCAATAATTATCTCCCTTGAATCAACAGGCACTAAGAATGACCGTTAAAATGATATATGAATGGAGGTCAGCTGCCTGCACTCTATGACCTGCAGTCTGTTGAACAAAGAAAGGAATCCAGGTCACTCGGGTATCGTGACCGGATGGACTAGTGGGAGAAGGAAAAAGTCAAATAATAAGCCCATTGATCCTTAGAGAAATTTGGCAAAGAATCTTTAGTTTTGGGACAGAAGTCAGCGTTAGAAAGACGTGCTGATATCCGCCGACTCCGGGAGGTCCCTCGCTCGTAAAAAGGAGAGAAAGGAATATGAACATTGAACCTCGTCAAAGATAAGTACAACTTAAACTGTTTTCCTGCTACAATTTCCTAAATATTGGAAAGTCACATGTATTCAAAAAAAAAAAAAAAAAAAAAAAAAGAGAGAGAAACTGAAAAGAGTCTGTTTCATCAATAGTAAATTAGTGAATGAACTTTGTTACATGCTTCAGTCCAGCGACATAGACATTTTTTCAAATAAAAGAAAAAGAAAGAAAGAAAAAAGAGAAAGTAGAAAAGGACTGTTGAGAGGCATTTATGTTTGATACTTCCTGTTGGCTTAATATTGCCGGTATTTTTAAAAGGAAAAGAGAAACGAAAAAGGAACTGTTTCTTAAATCTTATCATTATTTGTTTGGTCGTCGCCTATTAAAACTTTGTTATATCTTAAATGCACTCTTGTGTTGAAATCTATTTGGCTGCGGTATTTCCTATACCAAATTCGTCTTCTTTTGCACATATCTGTTTCAGCTTCGTATCGCTTTCATTAATTCTCGCTAAACGTCTTATTGCCACCTTAAAACATTACAAGGAATTTTGGAAATTTGACTACAGTTAATTTTTCTAACCTCGAAGTCCGTTTTTTCCGCTATCTGAGGGGGTAGGAAGACAAAGGACTTGGTGGAGTATGTGAAAGTGAATTGGTACCCCCTTACCAGCATCTGAGATCAGTCTGGCCCCAAATTAATCTCCACATTATTTGCCGAAATAGGAGTCTTGACTGGGACTTATTTTGCGGGGGGTCAAGTGCCAGACTGCCCTCGACGTTACATGCATATAAAATGAACTCTCGTCCTGGGATATTATTTATGCAGCGTCATATATGGCTATCTTACCTCTACACTTAAGTCTTTTTCCATTTTGTACTCACTTTTATATAGTGCTTGTTCATGGAACAATATGTTTTAGCTGTTGGGGCGTATTTGTGTATTCTTACATTTTAATTTAACATAAAGGTATATTATGTATATCAGATGGTTAAACATTCTTGTATATACAAATAAATTTAATTTGTCTTCGTTTCCATTATGTTGAGTGTTAATATATCACATATAGATATTAATTCTAATATTGGTTTTTGGAGAGTGGAGACTTGACTAAAACATCTTCCCCACCACTTAGTATTTTCCAGATTGATATTTGTTAACTATTTCAGAAAAAGTCTTCTCTACTTTATAAATTAGAGTAGGGGGGAGATTAAAGAACGAATGGAACTTGTATTGTTGTTATAAATTGAAATCAACAATAAAAAAAGTGACTTGAATGATTTAAAAAAATCTTTAATGAAATTTGTTAAACGGCAAAGCAATTCAAAAATTTATTCAAATCAAATTATGCAAATTCATACAAATTATTTTTTTTTACCTTAATGTCATGTGAGAGGTTAAAAATTAGAAATGATGGCATTTTATGATACTAACTTTGTAAATTTATTTTTCACATTTAAACTTCACAAAAATGGTCTTTTCTATAGTATAGACACTGAATACTCAGTTTATGGCTTTTACGTTGCTTTCTATCTTAAATTCACAATATGTTCTAGCTAGAATATTTTTCATTATCTTCTGATAATCATAAAAGCATGGAACAGTGATTAATTTTTAAATTATATATATATATATATATATATATATATATATATATATATATATATATATATTAGAATGAGTTTGTTCACAAAAAGATCTATATTCTTTTAAAAATTATTCATTTAGTTCTGACACGTGTTTCCAGTTTCTTGCTTTCTTCAGAGAATTTTTAATGATTTTTTCGGTGTGGTTTTTAGTTTTTATAGTGGTCACTGTTTTGATGGGGTAGTTGTTTCTTTTAATTCCACGATAGACTCCTTGTAGATGTTGCCTCTCCCATTCTCTTTCCAAGAGTGTATTTTGTGTCCTTCCCTGTAAGTGCACCTTCTCTTACCCCAAAGAAACAAAAACCCCACCAAAACATATTTTGCCAAAAAGTCTACACGTGATAAGAGAAAGAGAAGCCTTTATTTTACAAAAAAAAAAAAAAAAATCTAGATGTGACAAGAGGAAGTAGAAACCTTTATTTTGCAAAAAAGACTACACGTGACAAGAGGAAGTAGAAGCCTTTATTTTTGAAAAAAGTCTACTTGTGACAAGAGCAAGTGTAGCCTTTATTAGCTTAAAAATATTTTTTTAAGTTTATGTAAATATCTAATATCTTGTTTTGATTTTTTTGTCACACATTTTTGCAGCTAGTCTTTTAGTATCATAAATTACTTCTGCCAGCATGATGTAGTAGCTAATATACTGAACTACAACATCACAGTAAGCGAGTTCGAACACCAGTGGCTCTATTATATTTATTTTCGGACTTGAAAAAAGTCTGAACTCCTTTATCCATTCAGCTATAGGTTAAATAACACAACCATTGTTCTACGAGGATGGCTTTGACATTAAATAACCCACACATGTTGATATATCATTAAATAAAGAAACTAAACCAAAACCAACAATATTTGATTACTAATTTAGTGAGAAAAGGGGATATGTAGAAACCTGGACATAAAAGTTATTATAAGAAAATTACGAGTTATCCTCTAAACGGCTGTGTACCCAGATGTAGAAAGGCTGAGGATAGGGGAAGAAGGCAGAACGGAAGGCACTTGAGCAAGTGACTTCGGCACGGCCAGACGAGGCAAAAGTGACTTGGGTTTCCACGAGGCGAGACGTGGCTAAAGACAGCCTGGTAATTGAGGGTGTTAGCAGACCACCCAACTCTATAAACAGAACCCAGAAAACAATTTTTTGCCATACGAAATCAAACGTCCACAGCCCTCTTAAAACAGTCAGAAAATATACAGAAAGACAACAGGACATATAAGTGTATTATAATTATGTTTATAATTCTAACTTTGTTCTCTTAAAGACTATTGACCGTTAACGGAATATACTTAAGTAAAATATGGGAAAATTAACGACGCCCTCATATGGGTCGTAAGAAAGAATAAGCAACGCGGAAAGAAGTTTAAATACGTTTATGTAAGAAGTGCGAAAGATTTGCTCAAGCATATTCCTTTAGCGGTCAATAGTCTTTAAGAAAACAAAGTTAAAATCATAATACACTTATCTCTGATGCAGTATTGATGATCTTGACGGACAGTGATAATTTTGCTCGTAGTGTTCCATAAGTGGTTGACTTGATTTTGGATAGCTACTGTATCATCATTCTGTTGAGGGTAGAGGTTATGAGTATACCTCATCTTCATTTGTGCATTGCATTGATGGATGCTCGCTTCTTGATGTGCTGTCACTATCCATTCAGGGTGTGGTTTGTAAAGGATGGAGTGTGAAGGAATGGAGTCGCAAAATCAATGTTAGAGCAGGAGTTGTGCTGGGGATAGACCAATATCTTGGATAGGAGTATTGTAGTATATATAGGTGATAGTCCGTATGCTTTGTCATTATCTAATGAACCCTGGAAACCTATGTCGCTATTTATTATCCTCTTTGCAATTTAAACAGTAAGCTCTGACCGCCCATTAGAGGACTGTCTCTACTTTACACAGCATGTCTTGTGGAACTGCTGAAATATGTTGGAAGAGAAAGGTGGGCCACCTATTGCCACTGACTTCTTCTGGGGTACAGTATGAGTGGAATAGTTTCTGAAAAATAGATATTAATTTTGAAATGGTGGCATGACTTGGTTTTAGTTGGTACACAAATAAGCCTGCTGGTGAGTCTATCAGTACTGATAAGGTATGTAATGTGTCCAACATAGAAGAGGTTCGTTACTATTAAAAGGGCTAATCTGAGGCTGGGGTTACTGTGGTCAATTCATGGGGTTGACTTGGGGTGCATACAAAGGAATTAGCTCTAAAGTTGCATATAGATATGTTCATACTGGGCCAATGTTGTGAATCTTGGCATGAAATTTCATACAGATCATACCTCGGTCGGCTGAGAGATTTTGGCACTACGATTTTCTCATCCATTAGTACTAAACCTCGATTTGTACTGAATCAGCGGCGTTCCTCCCAGAAGTCACCGGTTTCTGTTTCAGTGAAAGAATGTTTGGAGGAAAATCTTTATTTATCAGAGTCGTATTACTCTGGTCATTTCAACCCAATGCACAAATGTGGTCAGGTGACACAAATCTCATTGTCGGCATTATCTGTTATTGCTTTGAAGGGTCACTGAGTCCACCATGACATTTATTTTGTCTGAGAGGTAGATGTTTTAAAAGGAGGGACGTGTGGAAAATAGGTCAATAAGTGCTTCCATTGTAGCTATTGGATTACAGGAAATAGCATCAAAATCCTAGTGCCACTTGCCCGGGCAGTGCTGGATAG
>CAUZXS010004795.1:162500-185000 GCA_963585895.1 Sepioteuthis lessoniana | reverse complement strand
CGGTGATCCGTTTGTATGTCAATATCCCAGAGGAGTTTGTGCATCTCATTCTCCAGGACTGATTCCAGGTTGTGCATATACCATTTGTTCGTATGATCGAATTTAAACTTCTTGCACAATTCCCAGTGGATCACCTTCCCCATCCATTCGTGTCTAGTTTTATACTCTTTTTGCACTAACTTACTACATTCGCTTTTTATGTGATTGATCATTTCGTCTCTATCACCACATAATCTATATTTACTAGTTTGTTGCGTCTTGTCTATTTTTGTTTTGACATAGTCCTTATGGCGTTGTTTTGTGCTGTTTTAATTTCTTTTTTAAGGCTTCCTTAGCCCTGTCCAAGTTTTTCCTGTGAGATTTCGCTTGTTTGTCGCTTGAAGTGTTCATGCAGTTGTTTTTTTTTTCATTTTTATTCCGGATTATTTTTGTTCGGTTGATGCTTGTGTTGTCCGTATTGTTTCTGGTCGCTGTAATCAGTCTACTACAACTACTTGTATTATTATCATTATTATCATTATTTAGTCATTAGAGTTTTTCACTGGTGTTTGAGTGACAGCAAGTTTCCTCAAGACTCCAGGTCTCTTCTCAGTATTCTGGCCGTTTTCAATAATGCTGTAGTCTGGAAGGTCTCCCCTCGTCCTGGAGTTTGAGTGACAGTAAGTCTCCTCAAGTCTCCAGGACTCTTCTCAGTATTCTGGCTGTTTTCAATAATGCTGTAGTCTGGATGGTCTCCAATCGTCCTCCAACCTCCAAGTCCCCAAGTCCCCTTTAATAATCATTTTGTTAATGAATCGAAAGCACCAATCACAATTGGTATGAGAGTCACCTGCATGTTCCATAGTTTTTACAATTCCCTATCAAGGTCAAGGTACTTATTCTTCTTTTCACAGTCTTTCAGTTTTATTCTGTGGTCAGCCGGGTATTATTATTATTATTATTATTATTATTATTATTATTATTATTATTATTTATATAGAAATATTTAAATATTGACTTACGCGAAAAGTCCACATAATTCAAAAACTCAAAATTATCTATCTTTCTAATATCAATCAATCAATCAATCTGATCAACTATATATACTTAAATGCACGCACAAATACACATACACAAACACTCACGCACGCACAAGCACTCACGCATATATATATATATATATATATATATATATATATATATATATATATATATATATATATATATATATATATATATATGTATATAATTTCAAACTCTGACCATCGTTTGGGAATCGCTATCTCTAGTATAAAAATCTTATACTTCTTAATACCGATTCTTCACACTTTTTAAAAATCATATAAAGGATTTTAATGATATCATAGCTCTGTCGCTTCACATTGAGCACTTTTTGTTAACTGTGCCAATCAGCAAATATTTACCATTGATAATACTTCAAATCACCAAATAAGGGTTGTTCAAAAGGTTCTACACTTCACTCAAAAAGAAGTGCGATAGCTGAACATTTTTGTTGTGGCAATATTTTTGCACTCATAATAAAACTAGAAAAATTAATAAAGATTTCTGTCTTAATTTCTGTGCAAGAGGGAGCCATACAAAGGTGAGAAGTATATACCAAAGCTAAAATCTGGATGAAGCTTAGAACTTTTTGAACGACCGTCTTATACACGCACACACACAAATACATATAAATGTATATATATATTGCAGTGCATGTGTATGTGTATGTGTGTGTATGTGTGTGTGTGTGTAGAATAAATATAAATATGTATTCTAGCTTGTAGTCTATATATAACATATTAAACGTATTAGAAAATAAATCTCTATTTTGAACTTCAAACAAACAGCTGATACCTCGACTAGAACATATTTCTAGTTATCAAAGTAGGAAACATTAGAATCGACTTAATGCTGGCTATGATCTGGCCGTGAATTTAGAGGAGCTTCAATTCAGTTGGGAGGCATTTTCGACAGAGTGTACATCTGAAAAAAAAAATTGTTATTGGTAACTCTTACGAATGATTTGTATCTAGTAAGATCTTGATGCCTAAATGTATTAGTCGTAGCAAGGTAATTTATGACATCTAAAATCTTGCGCCATATTACTGTAGAACAAGCTCCTTTAAATGTTTCCGATTGAATGAGCTTAAAATCACGACAATAGGACTATGTCGTGATGGTCTGAACATATTAGGAAGAATTTTAATCGATCATTACATTAGAGCATCATTTGGAAATGAAGATTTGGTTTTGGGAAGGTTGAATGGCTTGGCGTAAGTTTGTTGACCCAAACACATGTATATTTCAGATTATATTAAAAAAGATGAAATTCAATTTCATCAGGTTAAGCACAAGGTCAAGAAAATATCATTTTTTAATACGAACAAGCAAATTCCTGACCATTAGTCAAATAATGGAGTACCCGCTTTAATATTTTCTTCATTTGCTGATTCATTTTGTTTCTAATGTTTAACAGTTTCTGGGTGAGCCTTTAATTCTTCATTGTAAAACCACGTCTTGTGATTACGACCAGACTCATGTTGGAGGCCCAGATCAACAGATGCGAACTTTTGGAACCAATGACGCGTCGTCCGTCCTAAAACTGACTCTGCCCTCAGGCATTGTTGATGTTGTCGGTGGATTCGGCAGCGCAGTGGGGCATAATGGTACGAACATCGAGTTTATTCATTCACTTTGCTTCGATACCCTCGATAAAATAAATAAATAAATAAATAGGTTAATAAATAAAAGAAAAAATTCAAGCATCTGAAAGGCAATATACAGAGGTAGACATAAATGTTAGAGTATGATGCGAGAAAACCAATTGCGCAGATGTCCTTGGGAAGACATAGATCCACCTCTTCTCCTTTCAGTGATGATAAAATCGAAGGGAAAACTAGGCTTTTAGTCTTGGTACGGCAATCGGTCTAGGAGAAGGAAGAAATCTAAATTCAAATCAGCTGTATTTCGCTGAAAACTCATTCTATCCGGGGAGATGAGATAGGTAAATATATTCAATATCATTCATAAAGAAGAACACCCTTATATATATATATATACAAAATGTCTTTTAAGTTTGTGAATAAACTTAAAAAGAATAATCCAATGCACGGTTAATTAATATATATAAACACATATGAAAAACACATGCAGAGCAAAATATTTAATGAAAAAGAAGAAAATTGATTGATATACTCGATTATAAATTTCTTTCACTAGCATATCAATTGGTTAAAAAGAAAAGAAACAAATTTCTCTTTAAACCCATCTGAAGAACCAGTTGATAAGCTAGTGAAATAAATTTATAAAGGAGTATATTTACAGATTTTCTTGTTTTTAATTATATATATATATATATATGTGTGTGTGTGTCTGTTTGTGTGTGTGTGTGTGTGTGTGTGTGTGTGTGTGTGTGTGTGTGTGTGTGTGTGTGTGTGTGTGTGGTTGAATCTACTGCTGGTGTATAGTAAATCTCGCAAATCTCGTGAATCTCGCTTGTCAAGCCACACTGAAAAGTTGTGATACAACTAAAATGTCTGTCTGTGGATGACTATATATATATAGGCCAGGCTGTTTGTATTTCACATAGTTCTAATACCGTTGGGAAAGGTATGAATCCAATTATTCTCTCAACTGCTATGGGTAAATTATAGGGCTGACTTGGCTCTTTAACTTTGGTATGGCCACCGGTCTAGGAGAAGAGTTTGCTTGTGTCACATCCGGCTCGTGTGGAGGAGTTGTGTAGATATATATATATAGGTACATGTTTATATATTGGTTGCTGAGTTTAATTGCCGCAGAGTTTAGCACTAAATAGTATCTAATAATATTCGTTTTAATTGTACTATATTCCTATTGAAACAATAGATCATGGTATTTTGGTTTAAAAGAAAATATAAATATGAAGAAAATATTGTTACAGAAAGAAGTTAAGTCACGAACGTGAAATATGTTAATTTCTCATAAGATAAACTACATTTCATAGGAAGAAAAATTATACAACTTTAAATGTTGAATCTGTTAAGTTGATAATTTAGAATATCATCTTTTCTTTGTTTTTTTTTTTCTTTTTTATCCTTTGTCTTCAGTTTTATGAAACGATTATTTTGATGTCCATTAAAGAGTATAGGCAAACGAATGTATTTGAATGCTGTTAATATCTTATCAATCTAAAACCCAGTCTACAATGTGGGATTAAAGGGAATTGCTGTATCGCGCATGAAAGGAATGAATTTAAATTAGAGTATAGATTATTTCTTAAAACGGAAAAAAAATATTTTTGTTACCTCCTTGATCTATCTATCTATCTATCTATCTATCTATCTATCTATCTATCTATCTATCTATCTCAGTTTATTCATATCTATCTATCTATCTATCTATCTATCTATCTATCTCAGTTTATTCATATCTATCTATCTATCTATCTATCTATCTATCTATCTATCTATCTATCTATCTATCTCAGTTTATTCATATCTATCTATCTATCTATCTATCTATCTATCTCAGTTTATTCATATCTATCTATCTATCTATCTATCTATCTATCTATCTATCTATCTATCCCAGTCTATTCACACCTATCTATCTATCTATCTATCTATCTACTTTAATCCTTGTTATAGATAAGGTGATTTTTTTTTAATTCTAAGGTATAATCGACACAGATCTAACAGTTTAGAAAAAGTGTCCCACCAGGGATTTGCATAGCCAAAATTCATGACTGAATTTTGCCCATGCAAATATAAAGAATAAGCATAATACAGAATTTATACTTGAAAGAAAGAAGCTAAAATCCTCCAGTAGTTTGAGAAGAAGATAAGTATCACAAAGCATGAAAGAAAACAAATGATGAAAATTTGTCAAATTCTAAATGACGCTGTTCCAAAATCCTAAAACTGGTGTAAAAAATCAGTGATTATAAATAATAATAATAATAATAATAATAATAATAATAATAATAATAATAATAGGTGACAATTATATCAATTGTAATTGGTGCGTTTGGAACAGTAACTAAAGGATTACTAAAGGGACTGAAAGACTTGGAAGTTGCCGGACGAGTGGAGATCATCCAAACTACTGCATTATTGAGAACGGCCAGAATACTGGCTCAAGTCCTGGAGACTTGAGGAGACTTGCTGTCTCTCAAACTCCAGTGAAAGACCATCAGCTAACGCTGATGTGAAAAACTCTCATATGAATAATAATAATAATAATAATAACTGTGGATATTGTGTATTAGTGGTAATCCTCGCAATATTCTTAGAATTCAGGTGGGTAGAAAGTCTATCAAGATTTAGATTTAGCAAGGGTTGATATTAGAGGAGACTTGCGATCACTTGATTTCCTATGCAACCATCAGATACCTCTGAAAAAAAAAAAATAAATAAAAAAAAAAAAAAAAAAAAATAATTTTTTCACATCAGTGTTAGCTGATGGTTTTTCACTGGAGTTTGAGTAACAGCAAGTCTCCTCAAGTCTCTGGGACTCGTGGAGATTAGAGGAAGAATCGAGACTATCTAGACCACAGCACTATCAAAATCGGCTAGGATACTTCGAAGAGTCTGGAACCTTAGAAAACTTGTTAATACTCAGACACCGGTGAAAAACCACGAGATAGAGCTGATGTAAAAAACATTCAATTATAATAATAATGATAATTTGGAGATTAGAGGAAGAATCTAATCTATCTAGACCACAGCTTCAATAATAATAATAATAATAATAATTATAATAATAATAATAATAATAATAATAATAATAATAATAATAATAATGTACAATTACAAAATGGCATAATGGCTAAAACAAACGAGTTCAAACTCCAGTTGTGCTATTCTGTTAACTTTCTGACTAGTACCTTTGAGAAAGGCATGAACCTCCTCTTCACCTATCGATGAGTTAAATAGTACCATTACTGTTCTTCTACAAGAATGGCTTTAGCATAAAATAACCCACGCGGGTTGATATGTCATTAAAACAAAGAAACCAAACTAAACCATTGCAAAATCTTTAATCAATTATATTCAATAGCATTTATAATTATAATAATTATAAATCCCATAGAATATAATTGACTGATAATTGATAATTCAAATTATGATAACAGTGATAATTCAAATTATGATAACATTGATAATTCAAATTATGATAACATTGATAATTCAAATTATGATAACAGTGATAATTCAAATTATGATAACATTGATAATTCAAATTATGATAACAGTGATAATTCAAATTATGATAACATTGATAATTCAAATTATGATAACATTGATAATTCAAATTATGATAAAAAAGATATTGATAACTAATATTGTTTGTGTTATGCTTTTCATCTTTAAAAGATTTTTACGAGTTAATACATTGAATGCTTTATTTCCCTGGAGCTTTACGAACATTTTTAAAATCCTTTCGATTTATATGTTGAATTTTATTGCATAGTCTGGATGTATGTGTGTATACATAGGTACATATATAGAAATAAACGGGTTGCTATGCCGGTAGTTTGTGAAACCTTCTTGAGCACATACTTTTAAGATTAAAGTCCATCATTAATACAAGCATAGATATACTAAGTAGGTATGTATGTCAGTTTGTAGAAAATTCCTCTTGCAATTTTAAATTTCCGAAAAAATATCTTTCAAAATGGAATGCATTCTCCATTGGTATCTGATATACATTGATTTTTAATTATAAGGACATTGATTTTTTTCGATATAAAGAAATAATGATATCAATTAAAGAAATAACAATACTAATTAACCAAAAGCAAATATAAAAAATAATAGTCACTGTATTTGGCAATGAATTGTGATTTTGAATTCTTAATAAGATGTAATCATGTATAATATAATTTAAACTAATCTTTAAGAAAGGAAATGCGGTATGTCTATTATATATGTTGGGGAAAGTAAATTCAAAATACTTTAAAGACTCTCGTCAAGAGTAAGTGTCAAACGTAAAAAAAAAGATACATTAATGTGTCTGTAATTCCTCGCACACACACACACACACACACACACACACACACACACACACACACACACACACACACACACACACACGTGCGTGCGTGAATATATATATATATATATATATATTACCACATGCATAGTTATTACTTTGATATTTTACTTTCTATTCCTAGATGCATAAATACATGCGTGCACACACACACACATACACATACACACACACACACATACACACACACACACACACACACACACATATATATATATATATATCATAAAATTAAACAAAAAAATTCAATTTTGTTGATCCATTATAAATTTATTTCAGCCATATAAAATGAACTTCTTCAGATAGATGAAATACAGTTATGTATCCCGAGACTAATTTCCTCAGATTATATATATATTATATATATTTCCTCAGATTATATATATATATATATATATATATATGATCGCCAAGGACGAGGCCGAAAGTTCAAGGTAACCAATTATTTATGGAAGGTTTATTTACGAATTCCGGCCAGATATCATTACATCGTTACAGCCGCTTGAAAGGATAAATACAAACTGTTGACAAAAAATGTCTATAATGTCTAATCAGATATGACTTAACGAAGAAATGCTGCCCAAATACTCTCTCTCTCTCTCTCTCTCTCTCTCTCACACACACACACACACACACACACACACACACACACACACACACACACACACACACACACACACACACATATATATATATATATATATATATATGTATGTGTGTGTGTGTATATTTCAATGTTTTTGATGGCATGTACACTTTCTAGGTTTATTTAATGCAAGTTTATTCTAGTAGAAGAAATGTTGTTGTACTATTTAACCCAGAGCAGAAGATAAAGGATTCATATATTTTCCAAGAAGGTTAGTCCAAAAAAATGAAGGTAATAGCGTATTGGAGTTCGAACTTGCTTGCTATGGTGTCCCAATCAAACTACGCCTCGAAGACTCCCTCTCTTTCTCGTTCTTTTTCTCTTTCTCTCTTAGCTTAGTGAGTTGAGTGTTCGCCTAAGGTCCTGAAAAGCACGGTTCAATCCCAGGTTGAGTCATACCAAAAACTTTAAAAAATGGTAATTGATATGGTGTTGCTTAACACTTAGCATTATAAGGTACGTATCAAGGGTAAGTGGAACAATCCAGTGAAAGAGTTAGCGCTCAACCCTATACCTCGGTGTAGTAGATTTGAAAAGGGAGCTTTCGGGTCGCCGTCGACTACAGTCTGCTATCAGAGAGTTAGGTAGGATCAAGAGAAAAAGAAATCATTCTAATTGTAACAATGCCCACCCTCATTTACTCTTCCCTTCTCACACTTTCTTCCTTAATCTCACCCCTTCCCGTCACAAACAGTGGAAATATGTGTACATATGTAAAGATGCATGCTACTATATGCGCAGATATACGTATATATGTATGTGCGAGCGACAACATATACACAATCATAATAACATTTAAAACCACACAAACTTAGGCACACGTACACACACAAAAAATCCCCCTTGATGAATGTGTACACCATGAAATCCAAGGTCACAGACACAAACATGTAATATATATATATATATATATATATATATATATATATATATATAAAGTAAAGTAAAGTTGGCGACCGTTGTCGAGGGCGACCAGAAGGCTCCCTGTTAAACAGCTACTACACCGACGTGTAGGGGAGGGCGCAACTTCTTTCCCTGGATTGCTCCCTTGATACGTACAACATATCGCTGAGAGTTAAGCAAGGAGGTATCAAGTACTATTATATATATAGTATATAAATAAATGAATATATATATATATATATATATATATATATATATATATATATATATATATATATATATATATATATATGGTTGCGCACCCGCTTTTAAGTATACATGATTAATTATACGTGTTCACATTCATGTGTTTGCGTGTAAGCGGTTATAAAGAATAGCAAATATTAAACCATCTTGCTATAAGTCTGTATAGGTAAATGTAATAAATATTTTGACTAGTGTTAATAAGACTTGTTATTTTTATTTTGGGATATTATAATTGTTTAATTTAGTTGTCATCGCTGTACATTTACGTAGACAAAGAGACATATATACATTTGTGCATGTTTGACAAAAAGAGAGAGAGGGGGAAGAGAAAGAGTGAGAGAGAGTGGGAGAGAAAGAGAAAAAGAGAAGGAGAGAGAGAGAGAGGGAGAGAGAAAGAGAGAGAGAGAGAGAAAAAGAAAGAAAGAGAAATAGATAATTCCTATGTGTGTTTATGCATCTATATGTTAGTGGATGAAAAAGTGAAAAAATAATTCACACAAATATAAGTCCTCCTGTGATAAAATTGAATCTTGCGGCTAATGTAGTTATTTGATTCAGAAAATATGTCTAACTTGAAAGCTGCAAATGAGAAAAAAATAAAATAAACCTCGCGCGTGCACACACACACACACACACACACACACACACACACACACACACACACACACACACACACACATATATATATATATATATATATATATATATATATATATATATTTAATACCTCATATACATATATATATTAATAAAAATCTCTAATATATATATATATATATATAGTAATAAAGGAAAAAAATCCCTTCCAGCTCAGCCAATGATCAAATAATGATGAGAACAATGGTAAAACACTTTGCTATCAAAATACATAACCTTATGAAAAAGTAAATGTATATATAAGTAAAAATACATTAATCAAAAAATGGAAAAATAAAATGATTGGAAATATATATATACATATATATATATATATATATATATATATATATATATATATATATATATATATATATATATAAAGAATATTTTATTTCTACTTGACTTTTTCTAAGAGAGACGCTTCACATAAATTAAAATATTGCTTGCTCAGCCTCAGAAACGCATAATCATTTTTCCCCTTTACATAATAAAAATATAACATAATTAGACAAAATTAATTTCGGTTTAGCTTTTATTGCTAAAAATAAAACAAAATTTTAAGTGTTGAAGATTAATTTACAGGATGGAAATTTTGTAACTTGAGAGAATTATGTTGTTGAGCTCATAACATTTTGTTCAAAGCCGTTTATAATTTCAAGATTTATTTCAAAGACGCACACTAATTACTGTGAGGTGAATCATTTCTTTTGTCCTATCACTTTTTTTTTAGATAAAAGGTAAAAAAAAATTCAGTAAGTCTACTGAGGCTAAGGGACACATGTTATATATATGCATACCGTCACAGAGTGAACTGTTTCTAATGTTATAAAGTAGAAATCTTTCCTGGTTTAAGTGGAAATAAGCTAAGAATCTTCAATTACCTTCCACGTCTCAAAAAAAGAAAAAAAAAAAAAGAAAAAAAAAAGAAAGCTGACATTTCTGCGTTTAATTCAGTCACTTCATTACGGAGACAAAAAAAAGAAGATTTTCCGGTTTATAATTTTTGTTAAATAATAGTTTTTAATGCCATCTCGTTAGTTAGGTAATAATGTTATTTTTGAATAATAATAATAAAGACAATACTAATTGACGTATCCGTATCAGTATATGGTAATGCACCAACCAAAGTATTCAAAAACAATCTTAATATAAGGACCAGAAGAACAAAATTGCCAAAACGAGGGATTTGAAGACAACATCAGTAGCAGTTATGTTGGATAAACTTGGCATTTAGCTGACGAAAACCTGGAAAACTTCCTGGAAGGTGATCTCTGGGTAAAATTCAAGTGATAATTTTTGTTAGAATTGGTTACACTTTACGGAGAGCACCAACCATATAATGTACTTTTTCAAACTTGTGTAACTGTGAATCCAAAGCTCTAACACAATTTCTTCCCAAATCTTTTTGGTTTTGACTTGGAAAGAGAGTTCAGTTTATAATAATAATAATAATAATAATAATAATAATAATAATAATAATAATAATAATAATAACAACAACAATAGTGAGACAAACATCAACAACAATACTGACCGAAATATCAATGCGAAAGTCTATTTATTAGAGTGAAAGTTTTAAGGGTTAAATGTCTCTTAATCATTATGTCTGTCCCAGCTAATCGAAACTTTGTTGTAAAAAAATTTGAACATCTTTCCATTTTTAAGAAACGGAATTAGAAATTGACAAAATGTGGTAGTTGAAAATGAAAACAATAACAGTAGTTCCTGGAGTACTAGGGTTACTAAAAAAGAAGGCCGGTGAATTTGTCAACAGTGTACCAAGAAAACCTTAAGGAAATTTTGTTCATTGTAAACAAATGAAGCATACGTAGTTATATATATATATATATATATATATATATATATATATATATATATATATATATATATATATATATATGTATATATATATATATATTACGTGGGTTTTATTTGTTTATAATGAACAAAATTGATAGATAGATAGATAGATAGATAGATAGATAGATAGATAGATAATTGGTCGTTTTATAAATAGATGAATGAATATTATATGTAATATCCAATCTGTTTTCAATTGCATTACATGTTTTTCAGTCTTAGTTCGCTGTGTCAGATATAAGCGAGATATAGCGAGATGTAGCGAGTTCTATTTAGAAATTTTTGTTAGATATAGATTAGAAAAGAGAGATTCTGTTTATCTATTCTAATTATTCAATTTTTGGCGTGAATTTTAACTTAAAAACAAAAATTCCATTTCGTAGTGAGATTTTTTCTAACATTAAAACAATTTCCAGTATAATTAGAATAATAATAATAATAATAATAATAATGATAATAATAATAATAATAATTCTGAGAAGAGTCCAGGAGACTTGAGGTAACTTGTCACTTAAACTTCAGTGAAAACTATCAGCTAACGTTCGCGTGAAAAACTCTCAAAGGAATAATAATAATAATAATAATAATAATAATAATAATAATAATAATAATAATAATAATAATAATAATAATAAGTCCTTGAGACTTGAGGAGACTTGCTGTCACTCAAACTCCAATGAAGAACCATCAGCTAAAACTGATGTGAAAAATAAATAATAATAATGATAATAATAATAATAATAAATAATAATAATAATAATGATAATAAATAATAATAATAAAAACTCTCAAAGGAATAATAATAATAATAATAAGTCCTTGAGATTTGAGGAGACTTGCTGTCACTCAAACTCCAGTGAAGAACCATCAGCTAAAAATGATGTGAAAAACTCACAACGAGAAAATAATATTGACCATTCTACCAAATGGTACATGTACAAACCAGAATCCGTCCGGGAGAATGAGACGCATAAAATTCTGTTGGATTTAGGGATACAAACAGATCGCCAAATCCCGTCCAGAAAACCTGACCAGGTCTTAATTTAAAAAAAAAAAGAAAAAAAAATAAATATTGCCGTTCCAGCGGACCACAGAGTGGAAAGCAAAAGGATAGGAAAATACTTTGACCTTGCTAGAGAACTAAAACGCTGTGGAATATGAGGGTGACAGTGGTTGATGCGCTTTGAATGGTCCCCAAAAACTTTGTGAAAAGATTGGAAAAATTGGAAATTAGAGGAAGAATCGAGACCGGCTAGACTACAACATTGTTGAAATCGGCCAGAATACTGAGACGAGTTCTGGAGACCTGAGAGACTTGCTGTTGCTCAGAAAAACCTCAGGAATAATAATAATAATAATAATAATAATAATAATAATAATAATGATAATAATGCCGTTACTTCAGTTAAAGACCAACAAGTAACGCTGATGTGAAAAACTCCTAGGAACTAAATAATAATAATAATAATAATAATAATAATTATAATAATAATAAAGAATAAATTATTGGTTACTTCCCTTTATTCATCCATATATCTATCTATTAATCTAATATGAAATATATTTATTTTATTTGCTTATTAAAGAATAAATCCCTTTAGTAGATTGTCAGTCAATAGCGAGCATAAAGGCATCCACAAGTGTCCTTTTAATAAATTTTAAAAAAATTTCAAAAATATCTTAATTTCTGATAATGAGAAATACTGGTGAAGAACCCAATCTGTTTAATTATGATAAAAACAGAGAAAAATATAGAGAATGATTATCAGATTAATTATATCCATTTTGACTCACCTTGTTCCTTATAATTTCTAAAGGGAGACAACTCTCAAATTATGAAAAGAAAGTTTTTTCTTTATTCATTCGTTTATTTTTAGTTAATCATAATTTACATAAACACAGTAAGAATGATCGCCAATAGACCAGGGTTCAATCCCAGGTTGAGTCATACCAAAGACTCGAAAAATGATACTTGATACCTCCTTGCTTAACACTCAGCATTATAAGGTACATATCAAGGGTGAAGTGGAGCAATCCAGGGAAAGAAGTAGCGCCCTCCCATACACCTCTGTGTAGTAGCTATCGAAAAGGGAGCCTTCAGGTAGCCCTCGAGGACGGTTGGCCAACTTAACTTATATACATTGCATAAATGTCATAGGAATCAATGTTAAGCTTAATGGTCCACAAAAGTGTTATTAAATCATATAAAAAAAGATCTCTAAAAGATTTTGGACAATTTTTATGAAACATTTTCTGCAAAACTTTCAAAAAGTAATAAAAATACCTTGTAATCATGTGAGCAATTTCATGTGTCGTGTTTTAACCAGAGACACATCGATTAGCTTATTTTGCGTACGAGATTTGTGTTCCTCATGTACATGTATATATATCTGTATATACATGCATGATTATGCAGGAAACTGATAGATTTCTATGATACATCGTTGTTCTAAGGTAAAAAGATGATAAGAAATGAAGAGAAAAAGGTTGCAAAAATATAATAAACTGGATTGAATAAGTATGTCTGAGAGATAACCAAATAGATAGATAGATAGATAGATAGAATAATTTTCAGAATATGTGTGCATATGCATATTTTTGTATGCTATAGATGTATAGATGGACACATACACAGACACACACACAAACAGAGAAACTGATAGATAGATAGATAGATAGATAGATAGATATGAATAAACTGAGATAGATAGATTGATAGATGTGAATAGATAGATAGATAAATAGATAGATATAAATAGACTGAGATAGATAGATAGATAGATAGATAGATAGATAGATATGAATAAACTGAGATAGATAGATTGATAGATGTGAATAGATAGATAGATAAATAGATAGATATAAATAGACTGAGATAGATAGATAGATAGATAGATAGATAGATAGATAGATAGATATGAATAAACTGAGATAGATAGATTGATAGATGTGAATAGATAGATAGATAAATAGATAGATATAAATAGACTGAGATAGATAGATAGATAGATAGATAGATAGATAGATATGAATAAACTGAGATAGATAGATTGATAGATGTGAATAGATAGATAGATAAATAGATAGATATAAATAGACTGAGATAGATAGATAGATAGATAGATAGATAGATATGAATAAACTGAGATAGATAGATTGATAGATGTGAATAGATAGATAGATAAATAGATAGATATAAATAGACTGAGATAGATAGATAGATAGATAGATAGATAGATAGATAGATAGATAGATAGATAGATAGATATGAATAAACTGAGATAGATAGATTGATAGATGTGAATAGATAGATAGATAAATAGATAGATATAAATAGACTGAGATAGATAGATAGATAGATAGATAGATAGATAGATATGAATAAACTGAGATAGATAGATTGATAGATGTGAATAGATAGATAGATAAATAGATAGATATAAATAGACTGAGATAGATAGATAGATAGATAGATAGATAGATATGAATAAACTGAGATAGATAGATTGATAGATGTGAATAGATAGATAGATAAATAGATAGATATAAATAGACTGAGATAGATAGATAGATAGATAGATAGATAGATAGATAGATAGATTTAAAATATACATTAGACATTTTTATTTTTAAATTTAGAGGTCGGAACAACAAAAAATATAATGTGAAATTTAAAAAGATATATCGGAGTTGAGCCATCGATAAACTAAAAGGCATATTGAATGTAATATATATATATATATATATATATATATATATATATATATATATATATATATATATTGGGTGTGTATCCGTACGTAGATATTGAGGCGTAGATTTTTGCGATATCAATATATTACTTTAAAATTTGCATTACCGAAAAATTAAAAAAATATCTGCCTATTTCTATGAAATTTATATAAAAAAATTGGGAAGATAATAATCATCTTCGAAGAATATGGAACTTCTAAAAGTTCAGTCCATGAATAGATAGATAGATAGATAGATAGATAGATGTGTGTATATATGTGTGTGTTTTTTTTTTGTGTGTGTGTATATGTGTGCGTATGTGTACGTGTGCATGCGTACGTAGATAAATGATTTATAGTAGATTACAAATATGTAATAATATCTTTCGATAATTTCTTAAGAAGATACCTGAAAATGAACTTAGATAAGGTGGTATCTAAAATTAAGTGTGCTATCATACATATTTTAAAATCTCGAAATGAATGAGTTTAATTGAAATAAAATCAAATAGATAGATTGATAGATAGATATATGAATAGGCATAGATAGATAGAAATATGAATAGGGATAGATAGATAGATAGATGAATAGGCATAGATAGATAGATAGATAGATAGATAGATATGGATATGAATAGGCATAGATAGATAGATAGATAGATAGATATATGAATAGATAGATAGATAGATAGATAGATAGATAGATCTGCGATATGAAGTTAGTTAATTTCGAATAGTTTTTATTTTGCGTCTCAAAAATTCTGATTACATTGTGTAATAAAATTTTTCTTTTTTTTTATTTGTTCAAGGACTGAAAGAGTTATTGCCCAATTGATTCTACTTTATGTAAAGGGTATAGACTTATTTGTCTTTTTAAATTTTGCGTTAGCTTCATAACGGAAATGTCAAATTTACCAACTTTCCAGGATATAACAGGTAGTTTTAGTACTGATTAGCTGATAGGAAAATTTCCAGAACTTACTAAACATTTTTTTTCAGTTTTCTATAGCTTAATTTTTAAATTTTATTATACAGGTTTATAACAAACGCCAAGCTTTAAGGAGATGAGAGCCATATGACATATACATTTATAACATAAGTCACTCCTGGAGACTCCCAGGTTGCGTCATACCAAAGACTTTAAAAATGGTACTTGATACCTCCTTGCTTAGCACTCAGCAATATAAGGTACGTATCAAGGGTAAAGTGGAGCAATCCTGGGAAAGGAGTAGCGCGCCCTCCCCTACACTTCAGTGTAGTAGCTATCGAAAAGGGAGCCTTCTGGTCACCCTCGACTACGGTCGCCAACTTTTGCTTCGAGTGAATATGTGGATTAAAGCATGTATTTACTAAACCTTCTGTACGGGCAGGATGTGACACAAGGTCAATTTTCAAGCCGATATGGGTTTTATGTGGGTTAATGTCTGAATCAGATAAACGTGCAACTCGAATGGCTTTTTATTTGTAAATATCAAATTTAGAATTGTACAAATATATAAGTATATATACGTCGAGGGCGACCAGAAGGTTCCCTTTTCGATAGCTACTACACTGTGGTGTAGGGGGACGGCGCGCTACTCCTTTCCCTGGATTGCTCCACTTTACCCTTAATACGTACCTTATATTGCTGAGTGTTAAGCAAGGAGGTATCAAGTACCATTTTTAAAGTCTTTGGTATGACGCAACCTAGGATTGAACCATTGGCAAACACTCTACCCACTAGGCCAATATATACAATATATTATTTAATGGTATCTTTAAAAAATGATTACAAGAATGATGATATACATCAATATTCATTCTAATTATATAGCTATGTATATACTTGTATGCATAAAGACAGATATATACACGAATTTTTCCATATGTAATGTATGAAATACACCGATATAAACTAATCTTTAGTATTTATACATGTTTTTGAAGTTTGAGTATTTGCATCTTTTGTTACATAATAAAAAAATCTTTTTATCAATCTTATATTTTCATCTTGCTAGTTAAATCTAATATATATATATTTGATCACCGATGCATTTTTTCAAGTATCATTTATCATCTGCATATATATAGAAAGAGCAAAAAACAAATATACGTTTTCTTCATATGAATTGTATAAAACATAGACATATACATGTTTATGTGTGTTTGTGTGTTAATGTGTATAATGTGAAACGTGGATTTTTGTAATTTTTTTCATTTGCCGATTACATATTTTAACATAAATCTATATAATTCCATGTGTAGACGCGTGTATTTATGTTATGTGTTCATATTCATACGTTTAAGAATTAGCTCGTGTATAATTTGAATTGGAAATTAGAAGTAACTAAGATTAAGTCTTATTAAAACAAACATCTCTGATTTAAACAGATGGAAAAGAAGATACTAAACCAGAAAAAATTCAAGTAATAATGTCATAAATTCTTCGAAAAATCAAAATTTTCAAAGAAGTGTTACATTTTCCTTTCCTTTTTCATCCTGTTGTTAGTAGTAAATGAATCTCAACTTAAAAATAAAGCAAAAAACATTCAAACAAATACGTAGAGCCTTATTGTATATATATAAATTTATATATATATATATATATATATATATATATATATATATATATATATATATATATATATCATATATATATATGTATATATATATATATCATATATCATATCATTTCATATCTATCTATCTATCTATCTATCTATCTCATATACCATATCATATCATATCATATCATATCTATCTATCTATCTATCTATCTATCTATCTATCTATCTATCTATCTATCTCATATATCATATCATATCATATCATATCTATCTATCTATCAATCTATCTTGAAGAACCGGAATTATATCTAAATAAGCATTAAAATGTAAATAGGAATTTGAATATAAGGAATATGATGTGAACATAATTATCAAAATTAATAAGCATTGATTTTTTTTTTGTTTTTTATTTGTGCATATTTTCTCTATACATATTTTTCTATTGTTGCTTGTGTGTCTGTATTTGTTTGCATACAGTTTTATTTTGTTAATACTACGTAACAATTCATATCAATACATCATCTATATATTTTATCACATTAACTGTACAATAAACATGAACAATATAATCATATAACAATATGTAAACTCTTAGTTGTTATGACCGGTAACATAAAATAACAAATTTTAATAATTTCCACTTAAATATCCATGTACAAGATATCTTAATGCAAGTAGCTTATCATTGATAATATATTAGATTACATACGATTGCATGATTTAATATACTCACATGAATAAGTAAAGTACGTATACTTAGGCAAAAATATACATTAAAATAAAAACATATATAGGAGACAGAGTGGCTAAAGTGCTGGACTTCAATATCTTAGTAAGTGAGTTCGAATTCCAGTGGTACTATTAAGTTCATTTTCATACCCTAAGAAAAGGTATGAGTACCCTTATTCCCCCAACTGTCTTTCGACGGGTTCTTTGGCATTAAATAATCCACAAAGGTTGATATGCCCTTAAACGAAGAAACCGAATGAGCAAAGATTATCTGCACAGAGACTAATATAGAGGAGAAATGCATATTTACATTTTCACGCATGCTTAAATAAGTATCTTCTTAACAATAACTTTTACCTTCGTCGTTTACAGGTTCTTAAAATAATTTTATTATATTTTCAAATATTGGCAAATACGTATACTATATACACATATACAGACACATGCAGGAATATATAGACAATATGTAAAATGCAAATAGTTAATTATTATATGCAAAGAGGTAAGATCTTAAAATTCTAACACGTGTATAAGAAAGTAGATTTCTTTTATTTTACCAAAAAAAAGCACAATCACATTTAATTGCATAAGTAATACATAAGAATAGATAAATTTATGCATATGTATATCATGTGTAAATTCTTACGTTCATACATAGATATATAAAAATGATGTATAATAAAGAGAATTGAACATAAATATATCTGTACATAATATATATGTACACAAATGTATATATATATATATATATATATATATATGTGTGTGTGTGTGTGTGTGTGTGTGTGTGTGTGTGTGTGTGTATACACAAATATATATCTATATATATATATATGTGTGTGTGTGTGTGTGTGTGTGAGTGTGTGTGTGTGTGTGTGTGTGTGTGTTTACGTGTGTGTGTGTTTGCATGTATGTGCGCGTTTAGACATATACATGTATATTGGTAAACAAACACATGTTCAGAATAATTATATCAGCTATTCTACGCGGAAGTATAATTCATGAAAAAAAAAATCATACAAAATCAAGGACCCGTATTCTCTCTTTCTCTCTCTCTCTCTCTGTCTCTCTCTCTCACTCTCTCTCTCTCTCTCTCTATCTATCTATCTCACTTTCTCTCTCACTTTTTCTTACTCTCCCTCTCTCTCTCTCTCTTTCTCTCTCTCTCTCTCACACACACACACACACACACACACACACACACACACATATATATATATATATATATATATATATATATATAACTTTAGTTAGTGACTCGATTCAAAAACCTCTTTGCATCCCATTACTATGTGATTTCAGTTGCCATTAGCAACGCTAGAGTAAAACACGCGCATCACCCGGATATATTTCATGTTCAAACTTTTCCTATAATTAGGAGCACTAATTGATATACATATATATAAATAAATAAATAAATAAATAACATACATATAAACATACATGTAAACTATACTTATCAATTCAGGAAGATCCTTCCAAACACGAAAGAATCATTCGTAGTATGAGAATCCTTTATACGTATGTATGTATATCCGAGATATCCTCGCTCTCTGATATCGTTGGACATGTTTGGGGAATATAACTTTGTGTTTCATACTTCTATCCTTGGTTGTGTCATGGTGTTTACGGGTCCCATTTTACTAAGGGAGATAAGAGTTGAATGATTTGATGGATGCATGTCTATATATATATATATATATATATGTAGAGAGAGAGATAGAGAGAGATAGAGAGAGAGATTGAGATGGATAGAGATAAAGATAAATAGATCTATAGATAAAACACGGATGGGAACAATTCGGTTTTAGGGATAACGTGTCCCAACTATGTCTGTAGATGTTGGAAATGCGTCTGGATCCTCAGTCGGGTCTGCTGATATTTTAAACAAATACGATTTTCGGTCCGGCCACTAAAATATGAGTATCATGTTTGAGTTTGTTCCGTGTTGACTTTGGAAACGCTAGGAAAATAGTGTTATAGGTTTGTGTGGTGTTGCGTGCGTGTTTGCTAAGCTTGTTCTAATATGTATTTATGTGTGTAAGCCTCAGTGTATGTATGCATATGTGTATGTTTGTATACATGTGTATTTACCAAGCTCTGGCTCCATGTGTACATTCAGTTGTTTGCCCTAGCACATGTGTACATATACATATACGCGTATGCGCATGTAAGTTTCTTTTAAATGTGCGTTTATATGAGTGTGTTTGCTTGAGTCTTCCTATGTGTACATGTAAGCAAAGACGTATGTGTTCGGACATGTTTATATGCATATATGTGAATATATAAGATTGTTGGTAGGAAGAGATCATACGGTGAAAAAAAGGATGTAACCGTTTGTCTGTACGTATATAGCTATAGTTCCGCGTACATACATATATACATACATTCATGTAAATAAAATAGTATTTACATGTGTCCTTGTCGGAGAGTTCCTTATCAACGCGCATGTTTTCATCAGTGTATCTTATTTGTAAATATTGCCAAGGTGTGTAAATATATGTACGCTATGTATTAAGTTTATGTATATCTACTAAAGAGTTATATACATTCTTGTGTCATTAAATGTATATTATTTTTAAGTTATTAATATTTTCATTAGTGAATGAATGCGTAAACAAAATATGCTATTAAGGGTATGAATTTTTGTGACTGTTACATGCGTACAAATGTATCCACACGTGTGTGTGAAATATCCGTCAAAAGTATGAATGCATTCAAAACACGTACGACAAATAGTTCTTCACTCAACTTGGCTTAATATGGCACAAGATCACAACTTTTGGAGCATCCAGTCGAGAAGAGCATTTTTACTAAACTGTTGGCAGGTTTGTTTTTTTGCTTGAGCCTGAGTAACTTTAAGATGCATACATGTGTGTATTTTGCTGTTAAAATATATATATATATATATATATATATATATATATATATATATATATATATATATATATATATATATATACTTAATATGTACATGTAATGAATTTTTAGTGTGAACATGACCATTCGTGTATAAAGGAGAATGCACATGTATGTGTATTTGTGCATCAGTGAATGAGTGTGTATATGTCTGTTGACGCATATATTTGCATTTGTTGTATGTTTGTGATTGTGAGTGTGTTTGTACGATCAGACTGTGTACATGTTTGCCTGGCCTGCAAGGAGGGGTAGGTATATTTGAACATGCAGAAGTATATTTGTACTCGCGCACGTGTTCATATGTGTGAGAAGAGTATTGTTCCAATCTTTTTCCGCCAGTGTGTACACACTAAAGATTTTCGTGTATTCAGCATCATGCACTTCTATATACGTGACTGTATGTGTTTATTTGATAACAACTGTATGTGATGTGTGCGGATGTGGATGAGTAAATGTTTGCGTGAGTACACATTACTGTTGAGCTCTTGACTACACGAAGTACACGTAAATACACAGATGCTAAAACGTGTATGAACACATTAGCAAATGCAATCTTTTTTTTTTTTATTTTCTTTTTTTTTTTTTTTTAAATCTCTCACTACCCCTCATTTACTCCCATTTTTTTTTTTTTTTTCCTATCTTTATCTATTTTGATCTTTCTTCGCTAAAATTCCCCCAATCATTTCTTTATATCTTTCAACTGCCATTTTCTAACTCATCTTATCAAGAATATTCCTTTTTGAAAAAGTTTATCTTTATCTTTTCTCACTCTTTATGTTCTTATTCTTTTCCATTTACCTCGAAATTGCCCTTATTTTATATTTCCTTTTATTTTATTCGCTTAAAGACAATGTGAATTCATATATAAACACGTGAACTTGCAATCTCACATTTTCTCCACGCACACATACACACATATCTATCTATCTATCTATCTATCTATCTATCTATCTATCTATCCCAGTCTATTCATATCTATCTATCTATCTATCTATCTATCAATCTATCTATCTATTAAAAGAGAGAGAGAAAGAGAGAGAGAGAGAGAGAGAAAGAGAGAGAGAGAGAGAGAGAAAAAGAGAGAGAGAGAGAGAGAAAGAGAGAGAGTGTGAAAGAAAAAGAGACAGATAAAGATAGATAGATAGAGAGATAGATAGATAGATAACAATAAGAATGTACAAAATACAGTCATGCATATATTTCATCAATAAATCAATATATATGTACATATATAAACATATATATATATATATATATATATATA